>ML434044.1:0-26878 GCA_005239525.1 Nicotiana knightiana | reverse complement strand
TGCTTCTCGTTCACACCCACTGAATTCTACCCCAAATTCCTTGCTCAATTTAATAATATTCTGGTGAACCCAGATGGATACCTCGAAGTCCAGGTCCGTTTCTTCCTCTAAACTCTGCTGATTGAGTGGTTCAACGTCTTCTATTGCCCAATCCATGGTTCCGTTGTTATCTCCTGCATGCAAAATTATTTTGTTGTTCTCTTTTGGGATGTTGTCCTCCTTCTCTCCCTCTGTAGAAGCTGCACTGATGTTCTCTTGCATAGAGGTGCTTTGGAGCTCTCCTTCTTCATTATCTTCTTTCCTTTTTTCTTTTTCTTCTTCTTCTTCTTCGTATCTTTCTTCCTCTCTGTTCTCGTTTCTGTTAATATCTGCGTTCCTCGAAGTATACTGTTACAGCCCTGCTGGTTTGTAATTTAAAGCACTTATTTCTTCAAGTATTGGGTCAGCTCTGTCATCTGGATTGGGCCTAGGTAATTGTTTCTCCTCATAAATCACTTGGGCCAGAGAGTCTGGGCCCAAATTCCTTTTCATAACAGGTTTGTTATTTGCTGGAGGATTCTCACGTGCTTGGTCACATGCTTTATTAAAGCCACACATGCTGGATGTTCCCACGTGCCCCAGTTGCTGTTCAGAACCTCGAGCCCCACCCCCTTTAATTAGGTTAAATTCCTTTACCCACTGGTTTGAAGCCTTTCCTTTTACCCGTTTGTCCCAGACTCCTCCTTCTTCCTTCTCCCCCACAGAAGTCCTCACCGGTGTCTCACACCATATCGGAATTTCGAAGATGATACCATCTTCCTGGATTTTCACTGTTTTGGGGATCAAAGAGCCGTCCCCTCTCACTTTGACTCTTGCCCATTTCAAGTGGTTCTTAAGCTCTGTTTCCTCCTCCGTCTCTAGCCATCCTCCACAGATTTCCCCCACTTCTCTGAAAACTTTAGAAGACCATAGATGGAGGGGAAGCCCTATTAATCTAATCCACATTTGCTCGATCCTTTTGCTTTTAGTTACCGTTCCCACAGTTGGATTCCACCATTGGAGCTTCACTTTCTCTTTCTTCCAGTACCAGTGAGTCTTCATCACATATTCAGCAGCAGTTTTCGATGAAAACTCAAATTCTGGTCCAGTTCGTATATGTTGATCCCGTTTGCTTGCATCCAAAGCTTCTGTGTCCATCTTCGAACCTCGGACAAGGTAACCAACTCTGAATCTCCTTCTGCTATTAATCCCACTAGACTTCTGCCCAAAACCTCATTGTGGCTTTGGCCTCCTTTTATCTGGATTATGTCACCATCATGTTGCGTTTCCACTTCATTCATTTCTCTATTGGCCCATTTATGTTTCCTGACAGTGCTTGAATACTTTAAACCCTCTTCAACCACCCTAAGAGCATTGAATGCATTCCTTCTTTCCCCACCATTAATGAACCTTTCAATCTTTGTAGCTATTTCTGACTAACCTGAGTTAAATGTCACTTCTGGCATAATGATAACAGACCTCCCCCTGTTATGGACCCTGATTATGGATATATAGCGACCATACTTGTTAAAATTCCTTGCACAGAAGGTCTCTGCATACTGTTCTTTACTTTTCCATCTTTTGACAAAGTTACGTTTCTCTCTTGATGCTTCTTTTAGGACCCCACCTAACCACAACATAGTTTTTTTATTGAAGATGGTCCTTCTTATGAAATTTCTTCCTCTTTCAGTCCAGTCGAACCACTCTTCTTCTATGGTTGACCTCCTTTCTATTTCATAAGATTTGAAACCCATTGAAAAGTAAATAACCTTCTCCTTCATTGCTGGCTAAACTGTTCAAAATATAGGGCTTACCACAAGAAATTAGGATCAGTTAATCAGAAATCACGTAAGGTGTTCACTGATGATTAAGGGAGAGTTAGAAACAAAGAGAATTCCGGTCACGAAGGACGCCGGAAGGGAGCTCTGCTAACCTAGAAAGTAGGAGAGAGAGAGGACATTGGGAACTGTGTTCTACCAAGCTTATCCCAAATTTTCTAATATAGTAATTTTCTGTCCAATAAAATCACAACTGATACAATGCTTTTAGTCTTCATAAATAAATTGATACATTTTTATTGTCTTAAACTACCTAAAACTTTAAAGATGCAGCTGCGTACTCGTATCTTCAATGAAATTTCAAGTGAATATCCATGAAACTTCTTCTTGTCCTATGTCTGGCAAATTGCACTATACTTTTTCACTGACAATCTTAGTCAATCTTAGTAGGCTGACAACAACAACAACAACAAGCCCGGTGAAATCCCACAAGTGGGGTCTGGGGAGGGTGAAGTGTACGTAGACCTTACCCCTACTTAACGAAGGTAGAGAGGCTGTTTCTGAAAGACCCTCGGCTCCTTAGTAGGCTGACAATCTTTCGAAAATCACCATCTTAAACTAAGTTTCCACCTTTTTCCTTTCAGTAAATGTCGGGTACACTATAGTTGCTTTCATTTCCATCTCATTTGTGAATAGTCCTTGTACTTATCATTCAATCAGCTATGCCCGAACCCCTATCAAAGTTGGATTGGCTGTATGAATCATCTGAAGCTGTATGCTTTCTTCAGGCCTAATTATATGCCCGAATTCAGGCCTTAAAGGCCGATCAGGGGTTCTCTAAAATTGGAGGGTCTCTGAATCTAACATTTATTCTTACGGTTGTATACAAGTATTAACCAGACTAAGAAAGCTCTTGGCAAACACCTCCCATAATACAAGTGCACTGACATAACTATACCTTAATACCAGCTAGTTGGTATCATCACCTAATGTGGAACTAATCCAAAAAATATCTAGGATAGTCTAGAATCAGAATCACAATTATTAAGTACGGTAGCAAGTTTGGGGATCACAAATCGTAACCAAAAGTTTAGTCCCTGCTGTTATCATTGTGTTTGGCGGAGACCGGAGATGGAGAAACATGCAAACGGGTTGAAACATCAATTTATCCCATGTGATAACTTCTATCCGGCCCTCCCATGTGATATCCTTTTAGAGGGCTTATAATCTGCACCCTTTTCTAATAAAACCCATGCTGAGATGAACCAGCTTTTGGACAAGATATTTTACCCTATTCAGTCTCTAATTAGACACTTAGACACGAAGCAACTATCATACTTTAATTGCAGAAGTTGGAGAGAATGTAGAGAATTGGAGAAAACACTAGAACTATGAGAAGTTGGAGAGAATGTACATTTTGTGGTAGGAGTAAAATCATCAGAATCAATTCCTTTAAGCTACCTTGAGTTTGTCTTGGTAGTCATCCTGCGAAATATAGCACTACCACTGGCTGTACATGAACTATGCAGTAAGTAGAAATAGAATTACTTAAATTTTTTGTTCTTAATCATGCTGAACTAACTTAAAGGGTGTATTTATGAAGTTATGTTCGTTTAAGCGTTGCTGCGCTATAAGCTTGACTTCTAGGCTCATCCTAGGCTTATCTTTGCGTTCACACAATTGCAGGCACCAACCATAATTTTAGCTGCCCAAGTGGATGCATATTCTTTTATTCATCTTGTTGATGTGAACGCCTCTTAGAATTTTTTGTTTTGATCCGCTGCCTCTTTATATTTTTGGGAAATTAATAATCTCTATAGTTAGTCTTATTAAAAAAATAATTTCAGTTGCTAGGGTGTGCTTATGTACTGTTATTTCGGGAGCCCTAACAATTTATTTGTCTGATTACAGGAGAGTAATCGAAGTGAGATAGATAGAATAAATAGAGAAAGGCATGTTGACTTTGTGAAGATGTTGAAAGGATTCATAACTAATCAGGTACCTCATTGTTTTCTGACTGGTTTCTCTTTTAGATAGATTGCTAGACTTAAGTTCCATTTCTTGTTTGTTGGTAGTACTGCCTCCACCTGCCACCCTCCAAGGTAAAAAGTGGGGGGGGGGGGATTTAAAGAAACAGACAAAATGGAATAAAAGAAACAGGAAAGTGAAACATCCATTAAAGGATTTTGCTGATAACTGAAAAAGTGATAGTTGCATTCAAGTTTTTATTGTTGATATATTAGCTATTAAACNCCCCCCCCCAAGGAAAAAAGGGGGGGGGGGGGGATTTAAAGAAACAGACAAAATGGAATAAAAGAAACAGGAAAGTGAAACATCCATTAAAGGATTTTGCTGATAACTGAAAAAGTGATAGTTGCATTCAAGTTTTTATTGTTGATATATTAGCTATTAAACAAAGAGATTTGTGTTCATCTGCACCAGTGTTTACATGTCTTTTTATGTCCCTAAAATGTTGCTTTGATATATAGCAGCATATCAATTGAGATGAGTGACATTTTCTGATTGACTAGTGTTTTCACACTAGTGCACCGGGAAGGAATCATGGAGGGAGGTGCAACTAAAAGTCTAGTTAACAATGGTGATTAAATTGTAGCAATCATTGTCAGACTTTTTCTTCTTTCTACTTCTCTAACCACTGCTTCCCCTCGTTTTTTTCATGTGTGTTTAGCATTTATTGTCTTACAGATGCGTCAATTCTTAAACAGACACATGGCCATGTTTGATTATGCAAGATCAGCTAAGATACTTAAGTAGGATGTGATAAAATTAAGATACTCTCCCTTAACTCATGTTAGACAAAATATCCCATGCTTCATGTAACTTACCCAGCATAGATGAGTAGATGGCTTTTGCATAGAAAATGACTCTCTCCCTCTTGGATAATGTCCACATATCTTTTGTACCAAAAACTAGCGTCCACCTTCATAAAAGAGTGAATTAGACAGCTGTACTCAATTGCTAGTTTCAGGGGACCTACTTTAACTCTAGCCAGTCAAACTGGTTTCTTTTTTTAATATTTTGATAAAGAAAAGGTAATATCTGGTCCCACATGTGTCCTCACTGAATGGAAAATGATCCAATTTTCTGTTTGTCTCTTTCTATATAAATTCAAATTAAGACCCATAACCCTGGATAACTTCTAGGTTATCAAAAATAAATAAATAACTTAAATTAACAAAGTTTACTGCACAATTTCAGTTGATTATTTACACAAACTGGAATTTTTTCCCTTGGGTGTGGTGAGTAATGTCACTCACTATCCTAGCTAAGTTAGCTGGAATGAGAGATGCATTCTATATTGATGTAGAAAGTTGCTAATAAGTAGACATCATATGGACGCATATCAAGTACTAGTTAAAATTTGAAATTTAAAATGATAGATGGGCCTGCCAATAGTTGAAAGGTAAATGGGCTTTGTATATCTTTGGAGGGTGGATGGATGTATTTTAAATTTGGTGAGAAAGGATATGTGATGTACTTTCAAGGTTTTGCACCTCTCAAGCACAAAGAAGAGAGAAAAACAAAAGCACCCCGCTTAAGTTTTTCACAAAACTAGCGAAAGCATTTTTGGACTTCTTCAATTTCTTGAGATTCTTGGGCCTCAATTGGACTAAGGCTTATAGTGTAAGTATTTTAAATTCATGGCCAAGTTCTCCAAATCCATTCACCTTCATGAGCCCTATAAACCTCCATTGTTGTAGAAAACATGACCTCCACTTGTACTACTCTAACATCAAGATTTGAGCTTGTATGTTCATCAATATGGTCCATAACTTAATTAGTGACGGAAGGAAATGAAGACACAAAAACCAAAGAATAAGGCCCAAATAAGGTTATACTAATTGAAAGTATCAAATCCATTCGTATACAGTGTAAGCTAAGATTTTAGCAAGCCTATTTGGATAATGGACCAAGATAATATAGAAACCTTTCCACTCATCTATATATATAGATGGGTGGAATGGTTGAAGTAGAATTACAAGGAAATAGAGGTAACTTTCATCTCGTACAACTCAAGCAAAAACACTCAAATACTAGTTGCAACGGATATGGAATAGAAAGTTTAATTTATTAAGTTCTGATCCCATCTTCTCTGGAAATCCGAAAGCTCTTCTTTGTGGCGATAATACCAAAATATCAAGTTGGCGCAGTCCTCTTTATCTTTATTTTGATATTTATGGGCCTCTTGAATTCTGTAATGGGCCTCTTGAATACTTATTTTGATACTGTAATGTGGCACATAACCACCACCACCACTGCTATCGCAGTTCCCCACCATTATAGACTACTACCACCTATTACTACCAATATACTCGGCCACAACCACCATTGCTGTCAAGCACGAATGTCAGTTGTCACTACCATTAGCCATCATTTACAACCATCATCACCAATCACGATTGCCATAACAACCATCGATCACCACTATCAGCCACCACTATATATCACCCATCGTAGTTATCAATCACCATCACCATTAACTACTACTGTTATCCACCATTTACTATCCATAATCACTACCATCAACCAACGTCCAATACTACCACCAGCACCCAGTCAACACCCACAACCAACACCTTTAGCCATCACCACCACCGACCACAATATAATTTTAAAAAATATTTACTAATATAATATTAAATTAATTATTATTATTTGATGGTTACGGCGGCTAAGACTGTTGTCTTTGGATGCATGTATGCGGAGCTTGGGAGCAAAGGCGGGGACAAGAAGCTGTACAGGTTAGCCAAGTTGAGGGAGAGGAAGGCTCGTGACTTGGACCAAGTGAAGTGCATCAAAGACGAGGACGACATAGTATTCATGAAGGACGCCTATATTAGACGAAGATGACAGACATACTTCCACAGACTGTTGAACGAGGAGGGGGATAAAGCATTGTGCTGGGTGAGCTGGAGCACTCCGAGAGTCTGCGTGATTTTAGCTATTGTAGGCGTATTAATGTCGAAGAGGTTATGGGAGCGATGCGTAAGATGAGTAGGGTAAGTGCGACTGGGCCAGACGAGATCCCGGTAGAATTCTGGAAGAGTGCGGGCCGTGCAGGCTTGGAGTGGCTTACTGGGTTGTTTAATGTTATCTTTAAGTCGAAGAAGATGCCCGAAGAATGGAGGTGGAGTACGATGATTCCTTTGTACAAGAACAAGGGTGATATCCAAAACTGCAATAACTATAGGGGTATCAAGCTGCTGAGTCATATTATGAAAATTTGAGAGAGGGTGGTGGGAGTTACCGTGAGGAAGACTGTCTATTTCCGAGAATCAATTTGGATTCATGATGGGGCGATCGACTACGGAGGCCATTCATCTGGTGAGGAGATCGGTAGAGCAGTATAGGGAGAGAAACAAGGACCTACACATGGTGTTTATAGACCTAGAAAAGGCGTACGATACAGTTCTGAGGGAGGTTCTGTGGAGATGTTTGGAGGTTAGCGGCGTTCCGGTAGCTTACACTACGGTAATCAAGGACATGTATGATGGTGCTAAGACTTGGGTGAGGACAATGAGAGGTGACTCAGATCATTTCCCAGTAGTGATGGGACGGACTGCACCAGGGATCGGTTCTTAGCCTGTTCTTATTTGCTCTGGCGATGGATGTACTGACACGGCACATTCAAGGGAGGTGTCATGATGCATGTTATTTGCCGATGACATAGTGCTGATTGATGAGACAAGAAGCGGGGTCAATGCGTGGCTGGAGGTCTAGAGGCAAACCCTAGAGTCTAAAGGTTTCAAGTTGAGCAGGCCCAAAACGGAATACTTGGAGTGTAACTTCAGTGACGAGACTCATGAAGCGGACGTGGATGTGAAGCTTGATACCCAAGTCATCCCGAGGAGGGGTAGTTTCAAGTATCTCGGGTATATAATCTAGGGTAACGGGGAGATTGATGATGAGGTCTACCACCGTATCGGTGCGGGGTGGATGACATGGAGGCTCGCATCCGGTGTCTTGTGTGATAAGAAGGTACCACCAAGACTTAAGGGTAAGTTCTTCAGAGTGGTGGTTAGACCTGCTATGTTGTATGGGGCTGAGTGTTAGCCTGTCAAGAACTCCCATGTTTAGAGGATGAAAGTTTCAGAAATGAGGATGCTGAGATGGATGCGTGTGCATACTAGGAGAGATAAGATTAGGAACGAAGTTATTCACCAGTGTTCTTGAGAGCGAGAAGCGCAAAAAAGCGAAGCGCACGCTTCATTGAAGTGAAGCGCAATTCTTAAAAAACATAATGTAAACCATCGGACAAGCAAAGTCACATAAAAATTAACTTTATAAACTGAAATACACATAAAAATTAATAAATAAAGGCTAAAATACTAATCAAATAAACTGAAAATAATATATATATAAAAGATTAACTTTACAAACTGAAATACACATAAAAATTATAAATAAAGGCTAAAATACTAATCAAATAAACTGAAATATAATATATATACAATAATTAACTTTATAAAGTGAAATACACATACAAATTAATTAATAAAGGCTAAAATACTAAATAAGTAGAAAAAAAGGAGAAATTTTTTTTTGCACCTGCCCTAGCTATGAGCAGGTGCCTCTGGACGGGAACAAGATGAAGAAAGAAGAAAGAAAAAAATGAGAAGAAAGAAGAAGAAAGAAGAAAAATTACCTGGAGCTTCTTTGTTGAAGTCTTGAACCCTAGCAGCAATTGATTTTGAGAGAAATGGTCTTTACTTAGGTTAGGGTCTGTTTTGTATAATAAAAAAAATAGACCCAAACTTTTTTAAAAAAAAAAACTGACCCAAACTTTTTTTTTCTTAAAACTGACCCCCCACCACAAAAGCGAGCGCTTTGTCGCTTCTCGCTTCGCGATCGCTTCGCGCTTCTTCTACTGAAGCGAGCGCTTCGTGTGGTTGCCTCGCCTCAGGCATGGAAAAGCGACAAGGCATCGCTTCGCGTCGCTTCTCGCTTTAAGCGATCGCTTCGTCGCTTTTTAAAACACTGTTCGGGACAAAGTGAGAGTGGACCCCGTGGAGGAAGATGCGGTAGTTAAGGCTGAGATGGTTCGGGCACGTGCAGAGGGGGAGTACGGATGCTCTTGTTAGGAAGTGTGAGAGGCTGGCCGTGACGGGGCTGAGAAGGGGTAAAGGAAGGCCGAAGAAGTATTGGGGAGAGGTGGTTAGGCTGGATATGACGCAACTTCAGCTCACTGAGGACATGACTCAGGATAGAAGGGTGTGGAAGTCGAAGATTAGGGTAGTTGGCTAGTAGGTAGTCGAGCTCTGTGTATCGTATTTTCCAGTTTGTTACTATTTGATGCTATTTTTTTTCCTTTTACTTGTTGTTTCGTTGTTGTTGTTGTTGTTGTTGTTGTTGTTACTGTAGTTGTCTTTTTCCCCTTTTCCATATCGTCCCTTGTCCCCCTATTCTTTCTTTCTTCTTTCTCTTTCTTCTTCGTCTAAATCCTCTCTTTTCACCTTTTCTTGAGCCGAGGATCTATTGAAAACAACCTCTCTACCTCGCCAGGTAGGGATAAGGTCTGCGTCCACACTACCCTCCCCATACCCCACTTGTGGGATTATACTTGGTATGTTGTTGTATTCAGATGTGAATTCAGATTCAATGTGAATTCAGATTCAGACGTTTTAATCTTAATACATATTAATATTCAGATGCGTATTCAGATTCAGACGTCTTAATCTTAATAAAAACAAATGAGGCCTTAGACCACGTATAATGATTTGTTTTACCCAATAAGGTAAGTAATTGTTCTGTAATTAAATATAGAATATTTTCGATTGTCCTATGGAATAGTCTGTATAATTCTCCTTAATCAAGTTGTACGAATTAGATAGATTGTGAATCTAGACATAACTTCATTAATTCGCTGGACTTTGAACATGCCTCTTCAAACTTGATGTGGTAAAAATACCTGAACAGCAAATTAAAATTGGAAAATCAAGTTTAGTATGTTGGATTGACGTTTATCTCTTCATTGCCTTCTTAAGACAAAGCTAATTTAGTATTGACGCCTCTGAGGATACATGAGGATAAGTTTTTTTGGGAATAGTAACCAAAAATTCGATTTTCAGGGAGAATGCTCAATACATGAACTCTTATACAGTAGATTAGAGATACTTTTCTACACATTGATCGAAAATTTAGGGATCAGAGAGATGACTCTACCACATCATGAATATAAAAAAAGAAAGAATAAGAAGCAGTGATGTTGGAATAATCACCAAGAGGATGCACCATGCCATGTAGCCATCACCTGAAATAAGAGTGCTATCACTAGAATGGTCACTTAAACAAGACAAGAATATTATGAAAAGAAGAAAGGAAACTTTATCCTAGCAGACAGACATAAGGCCTGGTAAGCAAAAGTTACTTAAAGTCTTTTCTGGAATCGTAGAAACCCTAGAACCATGTGAAGATTTATAGAAAGAAAGGTAATTGCTTCTAAACACCAGCAATCACTTGATGCTGGTTTTTGTTTATATAATTACCTTATAAAAAAACAATAGAGAAGAAAGGAAATAATTTGTTGAATTGATGATTAACATTATACAGTAAGAACTCGTTGTATAGTAATCTTATACTATGTACAAGATGGTAGGTAGTTACCTCTATGAATAATAAGGTAAGTACTACATAATTATATAGAGAATATTTTGCGATATCCTTTAGAATATTCCATAACATTCTCCTTACAAGTCTAATGAATCTAGACATCTATTATTTCATTAGTTCTTTTGACGTCCAACAAATCACTTAGTAAAGTGGTACAAAATGCAGAACAGTCGAAAGCAGAAAGTACAGAAAAACGTCAAAACCTGTGGGGGCTTTAAGAAGCGCAAATCGGAATTTAAGTGTTGGATTTTATTAGAAAAGCATTAATGAAGAAAAATAATACACATGATGAGGTTTACGGTAATGAAACTGGTGAGGAAGTCAATGAAAAGTTATAATTATGGAGAAGCACATTGAGAAGGATTTTAGGATAAGTACATTTAATGCAAAAATATGTACGCGAAGTTTAGCCCCATAAGAAGAATGAAGGTAAAGTATGATTATACGAGATTGCGATGTGTAAATGCAAACAATTAAGATATCAAGACTTCCAAGAGCATCATCATAGTATGAAGATGTAACCAATAGAATTGGAATATGATAAATGAAGAGGAAAGATGTTGCGTGACTGCTATAAGATTGGAAGATACCTTACAAAGTGAGAGCCAGATCTCATGGAACAGTAATGTCATATGAGAGTGAATGTTGGGCTTTAAAGTCTAATATCTACAAGGCGAGTGCCACGGAAATGAGTATGGTAAAAGGAAGTGGGACCATACAAAATTAGACAAGATTATAAATGATTATATCCATCAGAAGATGAATGAAGCACGTATAGATGAACAAATTAGAGGTCACTGAAGATAGACTATATATCCTATGTAGACATCCATATGCACCAGTCTGTAGGTGCAGAAAGAACTTCGCAGGATGTTCAAAGTAGTCGACCCAGAATGCCTATGTTCCTTCCTAAATGCTATTTCACATGAATGAGAAATTACGTCCTGTGATGATTGATGTTCTTAGAGCAGGTGAAGCAACTCTAAATTCATATGAAGGGTAGTTGTCGTAGGAAACCTATTATTTCTTGAGATGCGTTGGAAAGCATCATCTGCTTCTATTGAATGGTAAAAGAAACTTAATTGGATTGCTGTAGTCCTAGCAGAACTGGATTTCCTGGATCTATTTAAATAATGTCCCTTACTTTGAACTGAGAACTTCTTTCTTTTTCTTTCTTCAGCTAATATCCCGGAGTCTTACAATATTGCTTATCGTGGATTGTAAAACTTGCTTTAAATTGAGAACTACTTTCTATTTCTTCCTTCAGCTAATATCTGATACCCCTACTATTGCTTCTTATGAGTTTTAAAACTTTAGTACATATATTGGATTTGACATGCTTTAACATTATTGATAGTGATTCTCTAATGCGAAGGCTTTTTCGTGAATGTAACAGGTGGCTTATGCAGAGAGAATTGGGCAAGAATGGTCGAAAGTTGCAGAGGAGACCAGTCGTTATTCAAGAGAGAATGCATAAAATGTATGCTATAAAACCAGATTTTACCTTTTCCTTCTTTCATTCTCGTTTTTATCGAGGTGTACATTGGGAACATTAAAAGACACATCTATACTCTCAAATTTTCCTGAATTTCCCACTCTTAGGAGTGTTCTCACGCTTAAAAATTGTTTTCTTGTTTCTCAATAGAAGGTTTCCTTTCAGCGTATTCTATGAGTGATAAGCTGCTAATTGGCAAGCATGAACCCGAATTGCAGTTCTGTGGAAGGATGGCTTATTTTCTGGATAGTATTCATGGCCAAATTGAGGAACCAGTTTAATTGTTATTCAATCTTGGCACCGGTCGCTTTCTCAATGAACTAGAAGTGTGCAGTGCTTCCTTGCGGCTACCTGCCTTGACCTGTGCCTGTCTTGAACGCGAGTGATAAGCCTTAGAAGTAGCCTGTTGAAACAAAAGCTTGAGAATAATATATCTTTTCCTTTGAGGCATTACGTGCATTTGCTCCTTATAGTTTTTGGATGAGCTCAGTATCCAGATCCTTGTATTTACCAGGATCCTGCTTAAAGTCTTAAGATTCAAGAGCGAAATTACATTTTTGTATCTGTGTTTAAGGGTTATATGTTTTTTGTCTTCTTTCTTTAGTTGTGCAGATAATTAATTCTTCTGAATGGAAAAATGGTAGCCTCTCCCAATGTTAAATCTTGAATAGAAAATATCAAGTTCCTTTCGCATGGCCAATTTGTTCCGTTTTTTCTTATTTAGTACGATAGTATTTTTTTGTGCGTGTGACCGACGTGCGGCAGTTAACGTTAATCATGTGATATGCATACAATTCTTTCAATATGGTACTGGCATTAGCACCGGCGGACTCAAATCATGTCAAATTGCGATTGGGTTGTTTGAATTGTGTGCAAATAACATGTAAAAATTACGCGGGCACTTTATTTGGTCCCCCCATTTAACCTATACCCTCTTTGTAAAAAACTTTTAACTTGTACTCACTTTTTAAATAACTTCAGCTCCTTTTCCCTCGCTGAGCTGAAGTTCAGCAGTTACGCTGAAGTTCGCCAGTTATAAAGACAACTTCAGCATACGGGGCTGAAGTTTCTCAATTACAAAGACAAAACTTCAGCTCTTCCCAGTTACAAACTTCAGCTCTAGAGCTGAAGTTCCCAAGTTATAAAGACAAAAAATTCAGCATACAGGGCTGAAGTTCCCTAGTTAAAAAGACAAAACTTCAGCTCTAGAGTTGAAGTTCCCCAGTTACAAAGACAAAAACTTCAGCTCTAGAGCTGAAGTTCCCCATTTACTAGAGCTGAAGTTACCCAATTACAAAGACAAAAACTTCAGCTCTAGAGCTGAAGTTAGTTCCCCAGTTACACTTCGCAAGCTACTTCAGGCCCGTCTACTAGAATGCTGAAGTTTTGCGTGATTGCCTTTGCTACTTCAGCCCCGTATGCTGAAGTTATGCGCAAAAGCGGGTACGCTTGCAATTTTTTTTACAAAGCAGATATAAGTTAAAACGTGACACAAAAAATAGGTACGGATGTAAAAGCCCCGAATAACATTAACATATTAATTTTCCAGATAAAATTATATACAATCATTAAATATGTACTTTCTCTTTTTCAATTTGTTTGAACTTATTTGATTGAGCGTGGAGTTTAAGAAAAAAGAGAAGATTTTTGAGACTTGTGGTTCAAAATAATTCGTAGATATTTGTGTGGCTATAAATCATTTCATTAAGGGTAAAATGAGAAGTTTAAAGATTTATTCTTTTCAAATGTAGAAAGAGGTCATTCTTTTTTAAAATGACTAAAAAAGGAAATAGGTTCATTCTTTTTAAAATGTATGGAGTAATTTTTTTAAAAATATCGACATGAAACTATTTCCCAAATTATATAGTGGATAACACTCAATCCTTTGATTTTAGTACTTGCATTTTGTTTCAGTGGCAATATTAAAGAGTATTAAACATGTCACATTGTGATGTCTTTTTAGCATAGTAGATCATATTATCTTAATAAAATTCTTATTACCACTTTATTTTCATCTCAACTTCAAAAAAGTCTTATACTATAACGATCGGATCGGTTGTTTTGTGTATTTGAGCCCCTTTCTCTTATTTGATGCTTCCCGTCTGTGCATCTATTGTTATGTGACTTGCGTGGATGGTTAGATTGGTTTCAGGAAGGTTTTGGAATGAATTGGAATACTTAGTTTCATGGTTGGAAGCTTAAGTTATAAAAGTTGACCGAGGGTAGACTTTGGTGTAAACGACATCGGATTGGTGATTTGATGGTTCCAATGGTTTCGTATGGTGATTTTGGACTTAGGAGTATGTTCGAAATCGGATTTGGATGTTCCTAGATTGATTTGGCTCTAATTGGTGAAAGTTATAATTTGAAGGTTTGGAAAGCTCACAGGTTAGACTTGGAGCTGACTTTGAGGCTATCGGGGTCGGATTGTTGTTCCGGAAGTTGGAATAGGTTCATTATGTCATCTGGAATTTATGTGCAAAATTTGGGGTCATTCCGAGTTGGTTAGGCGTGGTTCGACGTGAGTTTTGAAAGTCGGAAGTTTGATTAATTCATTAGGCTTGAATTGAGGTGCGATTTGTAGTTTTGATGTTATTTTGTATGCTTTGAGACCTCGAGCATGTTCGTGTTATGTTTTGTGACTGGATATTGTAGTTGGATGGAATCTCGGAGGCCTCAGATGAGTTTCGATGGGCTTCAGACCATTGATGTTGAATTGGCTGATAAGATTTAGCGTTTTCACACCTGCGAGATTTGGTCCGCAGGTGCGAGTCCTCAGAAGCGGACTTGGGGTCACAAATGCGAGCTTGGATGGGATCAGGTTTGTCCGCAAAAGCGGCAGCCCTTGCGCAAGTGCATGTGCACTACATAGAGCACAGATGCGGTTCCACAGAAGCGAAGAGGCGGAAGCATAAGTGAATTCCGCATCTGCGAGGCATTTTGCAGAGATGCGTTATCGTAGAAACGACATTTGTAACGCAAAAGCGATAATCGCTGGGCAGTACTAATTTAATCGAGGATTTGACTTATTTTATCATATTCTAAGATTGGGAGCTCGGATTGAGGCGATTCTTGATGTAATTTTCACCCACTTGAATTGGGTAAATGTTCTTGACTCGGATTCGATGATTATTTATAATTCTATCTTTGATATTGGAATTTGATTGGTGAATCTATGAGAGGAAAATTAGGGGTTCTGCAAAATTTTCAAGAGTAAAAAATGAAGATTTGAACCCCGATTTGAAGTCGGATTTGGATGAAACTTATAGATCTGGACTCGTATTCAATTGAATGATCGGCGTTTGCAATTTTTGTCAGGTTCCGAGGTGCGGGCCTAGATTGAATTTTTGCAATTTGATAAAAATTGGAGCCTTATTACTTGGAATTAATTTTTATAGCCGTGTTTGATGTTATTGAGTTATTTTTGACTATATTCGAGCCGTTTGGAGGTCGATTCCCATGGGAAGGGCTTTTTGGAGTATTAATTCATGCAGTTTGAGGTAAGTAACATGTCTAAACTTGATTTGAGGGTAATTTTTCCCGTTGGCTAAGATATTTGAGATATGCTGGGGATGACACACGTGCTAGATGGCGGGCGTATGTGCGTACACCAAGGTTATTCATGACCCGGATAGACCTTAGACTATTATGTGCCTTGTTTTGCTACCATGCCTTATTATATTCGTGTTTTCTCTACTTGTATGACTACTTAAGCTACTATTCATGCTAGGATATCCCCGTATCATGTTATCTCAGATTGTCATGCCAAGACTTTAACTTTAGCTATAATGGGGTTGCCTAGATTAGAACAGAAGACCCTAGGTCATTCCACTAGCAGGGTGTTTTCAGATTTGAAGACTCGTCGTATGATTGAGAATGGGTATCTAGCGTATTTGGCTTACATCCAGAAGTCCGGTGTGGAGGTTCCTCCGATGGATTCGGTACCGGTATTGAGGGAGTTTCCAGAGGTGTTCCCTATAGATTTACTGGGTATGCCAACCGGTAGGAATATTGACTTCTTCATTGATTTGGTTCTGGGCACTCAGCCTATTTTTACCCCCCCGTACCGTATGACTCCAGCCAAGCTGAAGGAATTGAAGGATCAGTTGCAGGATTTGATTGACAAAGGATTTTTTAGACCGAGTGTTTCACCTTTGGATGCACCAGTGTTGCTTGTTAAGATAAAAGATCAATCGATGAGGATGTGCATTGCTTATCGACAGTTGAACAAGGTTACCATCAAGAACAACTATCTGTTGCCAAGAGTTGATGATTAATTTGACCAGCTTCAGGGTGCTAAGATGTTTTTCAAGATTGATTCGAGATCTAGCTACATTTGGTGAAGATTAGGGCATCAGATGTCCCTAAGAAAACTTTTAGGACTCGTTATAGTAAGTGCGAGTTCTTAGTGATGTCATTTTGCTTGAATAATGCACCAATAACCTTCATGGTTTTGACGAACCAAGTGTTCAAGCCTTATTTGGATTCCTTTGTGCTTGTCTTCATTGATGATATTCTAGTTTACTCTCGTAGTAAAGAGGAGCATGAGAAGCACCTGCGGATTATACTTCAGACCTTGATGGATTGTTAGTTATATGCCAAGTTTTCAAAGTGTGAGTTCTTGTTGGACTCTGTTTCCTTCTTGGGCCATGTTATGTCTTCTGATAGTATCAAGGTGGAACCTAAGAAGATTGAGGCCATATAGAAATGGCCTAGACCGACTTCAACTACAGAGATTCAGAGCTTCTTGGGTTTGGCGGGCTACTATCGCTGGTTCGTTGAGGAGTTTTCATATATCTCACCCCTATTGACCAAGTTGACTCAGAATGGAGCTCTTTTCAGATGGTCTGGCGAGTGTGAGGAGAGCTTGCAGAAGCTCAAGACTGCCTTGACTATATCCCAATTGTTGGTGTTGCCCACAAGTTCGGGGTCTTACACTTCATATTGTGATGCATTGCGTATTGGGCTTGGCGCGGTATTGATGAAGGATAGCAGGGTGATTGCCTACGCGTCTCGTTAGCTGAAGATTCGTAAGAGGAACTACTCTGTGCATGATATGTAGTTAGCAGCCATTATTCATGCACTCAAAATTTGGAGGCACTATTTATATGATGTGTCATGTGAGATCTACACCGATCATCGGAGTCTCCATCATCTATTCAAGCAAAAGGATTTTTGAGGTAATGGAGATGGTTGGAGTTATTGAAAGACTATTATATCACCATATTGTACCATATGGGGAAGGCCAATATAGTGGCCGATTCCTTGAATAGGAAAGTGGAAAACATGGGTAGCTTGTCATTTATACCCGCAGTGGAGAGACCATTAGCCATGGATGTTAAGGCTTTGTCTAACAGGTTTGCAAGGTTGGATATTTCTTAGACTAGTAGGGTTCTCGCTTGTGTTGCGGTGCAGTTATATTTGTTAGAGCGCATCAAGGCTCGCCAGTTTGACGATCCTCACTTGTTGGTGTTGAAAGACACAGTGTAACGGGGTGGCGCTAAGAAGGTTATGATTCGAGATGATGGCGTTATGTGGCTTCAAGGCTAGATATGTGTTCCAAATGTGGATGGATTGAGAGAGTTGCTCCTTGAGGAGGCTCATAGCTTACGGTATTTCATTCACCTAGGTGTCATGAATATGTATCGTGCCTTGAAGCACCATTATTGGTGGCGGAAGATGAAAAAAGACATTATTGGACATGTCTCTCTACGTTTGAATTGTCAACAGATGAAGTGTGAACATCAGAAACCCGGCGGTTTGACTCAGAAGTTGGTGATACCAAAGTAAAAGTGGGAGTGCATCACTATGGACTTTGTGGTAGTATTACCATGGAACTTGAGGAGGTATGTTGTTGTTTGAGTCATTGTAGATCGGTTGACTAAGTCCGCGCATTTCATCCCGATGATGACTGTTTACTCTTCAGAGCGGTTGGCTCAGATTTACATTAGGGAGATCATTTGCCTGCACGGTGTGCCCATTTCTATCGGACCGTGGCACACAATTCACTTCACACTTTTGGATGGTTGAGTTGAGTGTCGCGTTTCACCCTCAGACGGACGAGCAGTCCGAACGGACCATTCAGATTTTGGAGGATATGTTGAGGGCATGCACTATTGATTTTAGGGGGTTGGTGGGACCAATTTCTACCTCTAGTGAAGTTTGCCTACAACAATAGCTATCAGTCGAGTATCCCAATGGTTCAGTATAAGGCCTTATATGGGAGGCAATATCGTTCTCCGATTGAATGGTTTGAGCCCGGTTAGTCTTGATTGTTGGGCACAGATTTGGTGAGTGATGCTTTGGAAAAGGTGAAGGTTCTTCAGGAGTGGCTCCGTACAGCATAGTCCAGGCAAAAGAGTTACGTTGATAGGAAGGTTCGGGATATGGCTTACATTGAGGGTGAGAAGGTTCTTCTCCGAGTGTCACCTATGAAGGACGTAATGTGATCTGGGAAGAAGGCAAGTTGAACCTAAGCTTATAGGCTTGCATCGCCTCCTCATAAGTCAAATTCTCATCAAGATGTTGTCATCAAAGTGTACAGTGTTGAAGTCCAAAACATGTGAGGTCAAAGGATATTTCTTCTGCGAACTATGAGGAGAGGTCAACCGATTGAGGAGGCTACTTGGGAGTTCGAGTGTTAGTCCGACATGAGGAGTAGATACCCATCTTTTTACTAGTCCAGATACATTTCTATGCCCACTGACGACGAACGTTTCTTTTGGAGGTGGAGATTGTAATGACCCGATAGGTCGTTTTGCATACTAGCTCCCCATTTTGTGTTTCGAGACCTTTCACCACTCTGTTGGATGATTTATGACTAGTGTGCGTGGTCTGTGCCAATTTTCGGAAAGTTTAGATAAGATTTTTCAAAGAAAATGTGATTTTTGACTTGAGTGGCTAGAGCTGACCACGATCAATGTTTTTAGTAAACGACCTTGAATCGGTGTTTTGATGATTTTGGTAGGTTTGTATGATTTTTGGAATTGTACGCATGTTTGGTTAGGGTCCTGGGCTACCCAAGGTCGTTTCAGCTATTTATGTAGAAAGTTGGAAATTTGAGTTTGAACTTTAAAAAATCTTGAGATTTGGTGATTAGTTCTTGATTTTAGATGTTATTTTGATGATTTGAGCTTGGGAGCGAGTTTTTATGATGTTATTATTCTTGTGTGAATGTTCAGATAGGAGCCCGAGGGGCTCGGGTGAGTTTCAGATAGGTTGCAGACTGATTTGGAATAGTTGTTGTGTTTGGTGGAGTTGTTGGGCTGCAGATCTCGCATTTGCGAGGTTCTGTTCGCAAATGCGAGCCCTGCATTTGCGAGAAAATGCTCGCATTTGTGAAGTTGGGAAGAAATGGGCATCATCACTTTTGCAAAGTGTAGCTCATTTTTGCGATATGGTCGGGTATCAGAAATGCGAGACAAGGGTCGCAATTGCGACACTGGTGAGTGGTAGTATAGCTTCGCTTTTGCAGGGATCTGGTACATCAAATGCAAAGTATTAGTTGCATGTGGGACATATGGGTGGCTCAGACACTGTTCGCATTTGCGAACTACCCAGCTGCAGATATCGCAATTGCGAACTAGAGTTCGCAATTGCGATATCTGCAACTGAGTAAAAGGTTCGGATTTCAGGACTTAGCTCACTTTACACTATTTTGAGACTTAGACTTAATAGAGGTGATTTTGTGCACAATTGCGATATCTGCAGCTGGATAAAAGGTTTGAATTTCAGGACTTAGCTCACTTTACACCATTTTGAGAACTAAACTCCATAAAGGCTATTTTTGGAGAACAATTTCTTCCCAACTTCATAGGTTGGAAATCTTCACTTATTGTTGTTCAATTTCCATTACTTTCACTATCAAATCTAAGATGTCATAGGCTATGAATTGGGTAGAAATTAAGGATTTTGTAGAATTGGGATTTAGACCTCAAACTGGGGTCGTATCTAGAAACAAATCACATATTAGGGCTCATGGGTGAATGGGTAATCAGAATTTGGTCTTAATTTCATATTTCTACCACGTGGGCTCGAGTTGACTTTTTGTTGTGTTTTCCAATTATGTTAATGATCTAACCTTTTTGACACTAGGGTAGTTTCTAAAGCTTGTTTTGACTTATTTGAATAATAATTGACTAGATTTGGTAGTATGAAGACTTGTTCCAAAGGGAAGACCCTATTGAATTGGTGATCTTGTTTCGGAAAGAGGTAAGTGTCTTGATTACTTATTTGAGGGAATTAGGGTGTAATTGAGTCTATTTACTACATGATCTATGTGTTGGGGGCATCGTATATACAAAGTGACGAGTGTATATGCATTGGACGTGGGATAATCATGCAGGTAGAACTAGCCTTATTTGTGCCATGTTAATTTGTGTATTATGTTTTCCATGTTTTAGATAGATTGTGAAACTCTTTGATTTCTCGTATACATGTTAATTCCTATGCTGAGCTTATTGAGATATTGGGTGTTGAGATCATTGAATTGTTGACTTGGTTGTTGGTGAATAAGTTTTAGTAAACTCTCATATGTCGAGTTATGTTCAAATGTTACCTTCGACGTTGTTTATGCTTCCTACCTTGCTTGGTACTGTGTTATATGTGATGCTTGGCGAGGAAGAGTGAAATGAACGGAGGGTGTTACTGTGCTTGTGAGGAGAGTGATTGTATACGAGGGTGTTTCCGTGCTTTACAATATATAAAAATCTTTGCACAAAGGTGTTTCCGTGCTTGAGCAAGAGTGAGGAAATGCACGAGGGGTGTTTCTGTGCTTACTATTTATATTATGTTGTGAGGATGAGAGTAAATCACGAAGGGTGGTGTCGTGCCGTTTGTTGATTTTAATGTTCTTTATTTTGCTATTCGAATTGAGGACTTGGATTTGTGGCTTCTTAATTTACCTTTGAAAGTTTGGTTCAGAGTTGTAGTAGAATCATGAGTTATGGCTTACTCGGTAGCACTTTCCTTTACTTTCCTGTTTTTTGCCCCTTTACTTACGTACTTATTATCTTTCTCACATGTAGTTATCCTGTTTTATACTTGGTACCTTACTTGTCATCTCGTTATTTTGTGATACTAAATCTGCACAGGTTTAATTATAGGTGTCTTGTCTTAGCCTCGTCACTACCTTGTCGGGGTTAGGCTCGACACTTACGGAGTACATTGGGTCGTTTGTACTCATACTATACTTCATCACTTCTTGTGCATATTCAGACATTGGTACCAGCGGAGTCCCGAGAGGTGCTTAGTGGATAACAGTTAGACAACTTGAGGTAGAGCTACACACCATTTGCAAGCCTTATAGTCATCTTTCCTTTTTTGTTGTATTCTTTCTACTTTCCAGACAATATTGTATTTCTTTTAAGACATTGTATTTTGGTAAACTCTAGTAGCTCATGTACTTGTGACTCCACGTCTTGGGATGGTTGAACGTTAGTGTTGATCCTTAGACTTATCATTCTGTACTGTTGAGTTACTACTACACCTCTTTACCATCTTGTTGTTGATTGCTAATTTCATGTCTCTCGTATTCTCTGTTATGTGTTGTCTTGCCTAGCAAGCGGCATTAGGCATTATCACGACCCCCGCGAGTTGGGATTTTGGCTGGTGATAGAAGTCATCAAATGCTATATGAAGGAACCCCAATCAATAAAGCTACGATCTTTCAAGAGTTTTCGAAAAGTCAGCAAAAGTAAACCCGGGCACGCTATCTGAAACTAATACCAAATCCCGATGACCCATAACCTGTCGAGTCCAAATATGTGATTAGATTATTAATCATGGTCTAATTTCATAATCAAAACCTCCAAATTACTTTCTTAAGTTCATATCAAAACCCAAATTTCTATACTTTAATTCCTTTTTTAGGGGTTAGAAATCCATGTAGATCCTTGAAATATAATCATGAATGAGTAGAAATCACTTACTATATCATCTTGTATGAAAATATCCTTGAAACATTGTCACACTCCAAGTCTAGGGTTTCAAATATGAGAGAATGGGCTAAAATCTCGAAATACACAACTTATAAAGTCGCATTCGCAAAGCACGAAATGCCTCTGCCCCAAAATCCTCAATCGCGATCGCTGAAGTACTCTCGCGATCGTGAACCCCACTTGCTTCCAACATTACCCTAACCCGGTTTAGCCCACACAAACGCGAAGGCATCCTGCCTGGCATGAATCACAAGCACAACTGACCCTACGCGAATGTGAAGGCTAAGCTCTAGCCTCACCTCCCTCATCGTGAACAAAAAGCTCATCGGCCTCTAGCATTTGAAAACATTACTTACCAATCATGAATGCGAAGAACAATGACCCCTAGCCCGACTTCTTCATCGCGAACATGAGAATACCCTCGCGAACGCGATGAACGCCAGTAGGCATCAACCATCACAAACATGCTTTGGGTGGTGTTAAAGACACTTGAGCTCCTTGGGATGCCGTCTAATCATCATAAAAACAAATCCCTAAATACTAGTCGAACCTATCCACGGCATCCAAACACATACAGAATCATTACATCTAAGAACCAAAGATCAAGTCACAAGTTGAACTTCTCTTAAGTTCAAGCTTCAAAACTTCCAGCTAAGCGTATGATTCATGCCTAACCACTTCAGATCTCAACCAAAATATGCATACAACTTCCATACAAAAACATGAACCTATCCTAAGTCCATGAATGACAATTAGAATTTGATAACCTCAAAGTCAACTTTCAGTCAAACTTAAGGACTCTCCAATTCTTCAAATTGTCAACTTTCAACAAATAGGGCCAAAATCTATTAGGAACTTCCAAATACAAATTTGAACACACACCCAAGTCCAAAATCACCATAGAAACCTTTTGAAACCATCAAATCCCGATTTCGAAGTCGTTTACTCAAAAGTCAAACTTTGGTCAACTCTTCCAAGTTAAAACTTACATAATAAGAATTTTCTTTTTCAAACCAATCCAAACCTTTAGAAAACTAAAATCAACAATACTTGCAAGTCATAATACATCACATAAAGCCACTCAAGGTTTCAAATCACAGAACGGAATGCTAGAACTCAAAATGACCGGTCGAGTCATTGTATTGTCCCCCGCTTAAACATATGTGCGTCCTCGAACGTAAAAAAATTCGTGCAAGAATCAACAAATAACTATTTAAATTCATCATACACACATCATGAGTGATCGTATTCCACCTCTATCCCTATAAATCCATTAACATAACTATGACAAAAGATTCTTCCTTCAATCTTAGCCTATAAGCCTTAGAACCAAATTTCCATATCTGGAACTCCCCTCTAAGGTCCGATTCTTATGTATATACATTGTATCAATACCCATAAGTTGAATCAAGTCATAAATTTACTACTAAAATGAAACCACACAATGTACCCCATAACCCATATCTTCTGCCCGCAGTAACAGCCCATTAGAAAACCCGACACTAGTAATATACCTCATATCAAATAAAAACTTTTTCCAAATCTTTGCAAGTTCTAATCATGAAAGAAATGTGTAGAAACTCATAGCCACTCATCATATCAAATAAATGTGTAGAAACTTATAACCACTCATCATATCAATCAATCTTAGATTTCTCTCGCTCGGTAAGAACCACAGCCTATGCTACGCTTCCTAAAGGCATTCTCTTCCCAATATACCCTTATCCAAATCCGATCGCGTTAATTACATGTCCATAAATTTTGTCTCATGTAGTATAAGTTTCTCAACTAGCAAGTCACGCCAAATTCCATATGGTACTTCAATCAACATAGCTTGCAATATATAAACAGTAACAAAAACATCTCAAATCCATAAAAAGGAAACTTATCCTCCATTGACCTCCGTGCCTATGGTGTTCTTCTCAACAAGTCTTATAACGACCTCGCCGATAGTTTTGTATATTTGAGCCCCATTACCCTATTTGATGTGCCTGTATGATTGTTTGTTATTTTATAACTTGCGAGGATTGTTGATTTGGTTTTTGAGTGAATTAGAACACCTAGCTCCATTTTTGGAACCCCAAGTTGTATGTATTGACCAAGGTTTGAATTTTATGTAAATGATCTCGGATTGATATTTTGATGATTCCAATAGATTTTTATGGTGATTTTGGACTTAGTATGATCGGATTTGAATTTGGAGGTTCCTAGTATGTTTTGTCTCTATTTGCCAAAAGTTGGCAATTTGAAGGTTTGAGAAGTTCCTAAGTTTGATCAGGTGTTTACTTTGATGATATCAAATTCGAATTGTTTTTTTAAAACTTAGAATAAGTTCCTTTTGTCATTAGGGACTTGAGTGTAATTGTTTGATGGAATCTGGATTGGTTAGTGTTGAATCTAACACTTGGTTTGAATTATGGAAGTTCTTGAACATAAGTTTAATTTGTGGTTTGATCTTCAATTCGTAGATGTGATGGTCCCGTGTGTGTTTGGAGGATTTGTATCGGTCCATGTAGTGTTTGAGGACTTATTGGTATGATTGGATGGGTTCCATGTTGGATCGGGTGAGTACGGATCACCCAGAGCTTGTTTGAGGTTACAGATTTTCTATTGGTGTCTATGGTGCTTCGAGATCATGGAGCATATCTCGAATCACGAAGGGTTATTTTATGGAAGCTGTGATTTGTGCTTGGCCTTCATGGGCAGAGAAATCATGTTCGTGGTGTGTATGGTCAGTGGCCTTCATTTCCAAGCTACAGTGTTCGCGTTAGCAGAGCGTGGGAGGAAGGCTAGAAGATCGATCAGCCTTCGTGATCGGGTGATGGGCTTGCATTCACGTAGTTCTGGGCGCTTGTGCTTTGTGTTCGCGTTGTGGGTTCTGCGTTCGCGAAGAAAAATTTAGAGGTAGTAGCAGATTTTTGCTTCGCCAATGTGAGGCTTGGGTGGGTTTGCGAAGGGTATCACTGGGCAGAACACTTAAGTGTTATATTTCAGGATTTTAGCACATTCTCTCATATTTGAACCCTAGACTTGGACGGGGCAATTTTTGAAGGAGACTTTCCTACAAGATTTTGGGATAAGTGATTTCTACGCATTTTTGGTATTATTTCAAGAATCTATATGGATTATTAACACATAAACATGAGATTTTGAGGAAAATTTGGGGGTTTTTCTACAACTTAAGAGAGTGGAAATTGAAGTTTTAGGAGTCGATTTTGACTCGGTTTTGGAATCTCATCACCTATTTGGACTCTTGGTTATGCATAGTCAGGATCTACTCTTTGCTCGAGGTTTGACCAAGCGGCCTAGGTTGAGTTTTGTTGACTTTTTGGGAATTTAATAAAGATCGAAGCTTTATTATTTTGGAATTGATTCCTATAGCCCTGTTTGACGTTATTGAGTTATTTTTGTCTAGATTTGACCTATTCGGACTCCGATTTGAGAGGCAAGGGATTTTTGGAGTATCTATTCTCGCACATTTAAGGTAAGTATATTTCCTAAGCTTGGCTTGAGGGTATTTTCCTATAGGCTATGATGTTTCTATATGTTGGGGGTGACACATATATGAGGTAACAAGCACACATGCGGGAGGCGTGGTTATTCTTGACCCGAGTAGATCTTAGGATATTATATGCCTTGTTTTGCGATCATTCCTCTTTGATACAATGTTTTCACCACTTGTTTGAATATATGAGCTTTTATTCATGCTATAAATTATGGTTAGGTTATTGCTTATCTGTTTGAGACATGATATGGCTATTTTTGCTTTGTTGAGCTATTTGGCTTAACCGTAGTCATACTTTTAAACCATGATCTTATAGTTATATCTTATATCTCTGTCTTTGTGCATTCTTTATATGTTATCTCACATGTTACTAGTTCCCTTGTGTGTGTAACACATGTTTGAGCTGAGTTATGCCACGTTAGTATATTTCGTCCGGTATTTTGATCATGGTATTGTGATATGTGAGCATATCAAGACTTGAGAAGATTGATGACTGATCATGGGCCTTAGAGTCGTGTTGATATTGATTCTGAGGTGGCATTTGCATCCATGACCCATATTGGGCTGAGTGGAATTAATTGTTGAGTGAAGATATTAATTGCTAGGGGATTATGCATTAGGCCCCATACTGGGCAGAGTAACATTGATCGTCTACTTTTGATTCGATCAGCATTTAAGTTAGTATCCACCCCTCCGGAGTGTTACACCATATGCTTTCCTACGTAAAAGTATGTCGTAATTTAGTTGATGTAAGCTCGGAAATAAGATTCTCTTTAAAAGTATATAAAGTAAGTTAGCATGGTACCTGGGAGGTTACAGATATTTAAGAGCATGAACTCCAAGTACCAGGAGGGTTGGAAGGTTTAAAAGCTAGATGAATCAAGGAAAATAAATTTTGCCGAAAGTCGACAAGTTGGAAATGTTACAACTCGTACTTTTGGGGTGATACTAGAGTGACTAAAATGATAAGAAAGTGATGCTATGAGGTATTTGAATTATTATACTCGTGTGTGATGTTTTGAGTCAAGTTAGCTATGAAACAACAGTCGACGAAAGTCGTCACAAGTTACGTTCATAAATTTAACAAACTTTTTTGTCTAATGTCACTAAGATTTTCTCCCAATATAATTTAATTAACGGGTTAATTCAACAAAATATTAAAAATCTAAGATGTTGACCCATGTCACTGCATAGTTTTGAAGATTGGCAAACGGCTGACCAGTTGAACCAGGTCCATCAGAACACACATCTTGAACTAAATAGCTGGCACATGAACCGTATATGCTTAAGAGATGTTTGTGAATATGAAATATCAATGAACCAAGAGATTGTCTCCTAATGCGAAAAGTTTGCAAACTGATCTGATTAATTGAAGTCGAATTCAACAAGGAAAATAACAAACGAAAGGAAGTTGAGTTTTGTTCGAATTTGTTCACCCAGGTAGAGTTGGACTGGAATTGGAAGACAAGCTCAACGACTGACTCTATAAATACTTGATGTATTTCTGCTGGAA
>ML434041.1:1727-73593 GCA_005239525.1 Nicotiana knightiana | reverse complement strand
AGCCATTAAGCTTCGGTTCGGTTCGGTTTTCGGTTTCGGATCGGTTTTGAACACCCCTAATTCCTTCTTTCTTCCCCAAACAAGGCCATGTTCCTACAATTTAATGAGTAGTACTTTCAAGAGACAATCATCAAAAAGGTAATGTCATCAATTATGTTGTCTCGTTAAAGTTACACAATACCTCTTCATTTTTTTTAGGTTCAAAATGAAACCGCAATAATAATTTTTATCACTCAACTTCAATAAATTATCAAATAAAAAAGAATATAAATAGTTACTACACTATAAAAATTAATTTGACTATAATAAAAATATATGAACTTGGGCTAGTGTATTCGTGTGAATGGCTTGTCAATTGGTGGGTCTACAAATGTATGGTCGACGACAAAAAAAGGTCCTAATAAATGGACAAAAAATAACATAATGCGTGCCAAGGAAACACCCCAAAATAAATAAATAAATAAATAAATACACCGACCCCATTGCATTTCTTTTTTCCTTTTATATTTTTCCAAATCTAATTTGTTCACAATATTTAGTCGAATAAGAAATTTAAAAATATAACAAAAGTTAATTCACATGAAAACTAAAATTTGTTTAAATATAAAACAGTATTGCAGATTAACTCTGACCAAATCAAAATTGGATCCTTATGTGAGTTGACTCTACTCGATTAGGAGAAATTAAAGTAATTTGAATTAAATGTACTCTTGGATTTACTGAGACAGTTGGGGAAAACAAAAGTTACTGAGACACGGTTCTTAATATCTTTTAAAAAAAATACACTCTATTTTCTGTCTAGAAAAAGAACAGATAGGAGTTCTTCTTCTTACCAATGCCATAAAGATCATTTGTAGTCTTTAAGAAAAACAACAACAAAAGAAAAAGTTAACTAAATCAAAAATCAAATTGCGTCCACAAAATTAATAGAAAAGTAAAAGGAGAATAATAAGATAAGAAAAAAAAAAAGAACAAGAAATAAGTAAGAACAGTACTTTTAAAAGACCACAATTATTAAATTTTTAACTTATTTTTCTTGTTTCTCACTCATTTTAGAGCCCGTTTGAACATAAGAAATTTTTTTTTTTTTTCAAAAAAAAAATTCAAAACAGTTTGGTTATGAAAGTTTTACTTTTTTCAAATTCAACTTAAAAATGTATTTTTGAATTTGAACCAATTTTTCAATTGAAAAATTAGAAAGTTGGTATTTTTAAGTTTTACAAATTTATCCTATATTTTTTAAATTTGTAAAAGGACCCCAATCAGTTATTAAACTTTGGTAACACCTACAACTACCCACCATTTGATTGAGTGGCTTTGGACTATATTTTGATATCCACTCTTGAGATCTACAATTTATACTTTTACCGGAAAGAGCCACTGCAATTTGTATTAGAGATTATACGTATAGTTAAACAATCAGCATGTTTGAGTGCTTGTTTCAAGTATGATAATCAAGTCGAGATGGTTTTGATGTTGTTTATAAATTATGGGGTATAAATTATGTTTCAAGGTTTTGAAAAAAATATATTTAAATATGTTGTAAAAATTATAACAAAATATAACTTCATCTGCAAATCAAATCCTAGTAATTTTTTTTTTTGGAATTTATGTCCAACAGCTACTTAGTAGAGCGAATACATCCTCTATGTTACGTGATTTTTAAAGGTGACGGTAAAAACACCTTAACGAAATTCAGAAAAGTACTAAATCACTAGTGAAATGTAAACGTACATTAGAAAATCCCGAACAAGTTCAGAAAGAATTTATGCTCTGATCCTAGTTTGTAGTACTATGTAAACGTAATTACATAGAAATCAGATCAAAATACAGAAGAAAGAAATGTTTGCCTAAGTTAGCCCAAATATTACTTTTAACATGTTGTAATATTATTCTTTTTACGTCTAATTCCTATGATTTATTCGAAAAGATCTTATATCATTTCGTTATAAATAGAATTCTAGTTAGAGTGAATATCAATCTTTTATAGAGTTTTACTTTATGGCTAAGTCATTTTTCCCTATAAATAGAGGGGTCTTACCCCATTGTAAATCATCCCAAAATTTAATAAGAAAATTTTCTCTCTTTCTCTGCAATATTGTTCTTGTTCTTTTATTATTTCATAACACGTTATCAGCACGAGACTCTACCGTCTCAAGAAGCTCTTTGAGAAGATTAAGGTATAACTTTTCTCTTCTTTTTAATTATGACTGACATTATGAAAAAAAATTCGTTGCCCTTGAAATTTCGGGCAAGATCTATATGACATGGGTGTTGAATGCTGAAATCTATTTAGATGCAATGGGTCTTGGAGACGCCATTAAAGACAAAAATACAGCATCTACCCAAGACTGTGCTAAGGCCTTGATTTTCTTGCGCCATCACCTTGATGAGGGGTTGAAAATTGAATATCTTACAGTCAAAGATCCACTTGTTTTGTGGAATGGCTTAAGGGAAAGATATGACAACTTAAAGTTGGTCACGCTTCCACAAGCACGATATGTTTGGCCTCATCTGAGGCTCCAAGACTTTAAGTTTGTTTCTGAATATAATTCTGCAATGTTCAGAATTACTTCTAAATTGAAACTCTGTGGAGATACTATCACTGACTATGATATGCTTGAAAAAACATTCACAACGTTTCATGCCTCCAATATGGTCTTGCAACGACAGTACCGAGAGAAAGGTTTTAAGAAGTACTCTGAGTTGATTTCTCTTCTCCTTGTGGCTGAACGAAATAACGACTTGCTCATGAGAAATCACGAAAATCGGCCCACTGGGTCTACACCATTGCCTGCAGTGGATGAGGTGTATTCCCATTATGCTAAGCGTGGGAAAGGTCGTGGCCCTATTAATGGTCCTGGTGGTGGCCGTGGACAAGGAAGAAAATTTCCTGGTGTTAATCACTCCCAAAGAAAAATAACCACCAAAAGTGGAACGGGAAAAATGAAAAGCCAAAGGCAAATGGTTCAGAAACTGAAGTTATCGTTGCGGTGGAAAAAGACATTGAGCAAATATTTGTCGTGTACCAAGACATTTGGTTGAGCTTTATCAAGCATCTCTAAAGAATAAAGGCCCTGAAAATGATTTTGACATCACCCACTTGGATGTGACAGGCTTTTTTGAGCACCCTAATGAAAAATAGACCACTTGATCGGTGATGGATCCGTGATTAAAGATGATTGGGTAGTTTAATCTTTATTTTTGCCTATTCATAGTAGTTAATGAATAAACATCACGTAATCATAGTTCTTTACATGAGTAGTAGTCATTAGTATTCATTTTAAACAGAGTATCCAAATTGATCAGTTTGCTTAGTATTCGTTTTGAGCACCGTAATTCTTCCTTAGACTGCATTAAATATAAGAATTTCTATGTATTATAAGTATTTTAGTATTCAATATTGCCACAAAAATTAAACAAAAAGAATTGTGACAAACAGTTTGACAAAGAGAAGATTAAAAAAAAAGAAAAAACCATCTGAATGAACTTCAAGTCCTAAAGAACATATTATAATTCAAATTGTTCTGATCACGCCAAAAACATATTTTAAAGGTAGAATTAATATTTAGCAAATTCTAGATTGGCTCAGTCATGCATCAATATAATATTGCATCAATTGTTTGACTTTATTTTTTTTTCTTTTCTCTGAAAATACTAATATTTATTCGTATATTTCTTTTGTATGTCAAATCATGAGAAGCAAATATGGATATCTCACAAAGCAAACTTGGATCAATGTTTAATTATAAAAATATTTGTTTAGTTGATTCATGTACGACACATACAATATTCAAAGAGAAGAAATATTTCTCTCATTTAAATATGTGTAAGACAGATATTACTAAAATTTATGGTAGTAGTAAATTAATTGAAGGCTCTGGAAGAGCTACTATAACTCTGCCTAAGGGAAAAATACTTATCATAGAGAATGCAATGTTCTCCTCCAAGTCCAAGAGAAACTTGTTAAGTTTTAAAGATATCTGCCGAAATAGATATCATATTGAGACAATAGATGAGAATAATCTTGAATATCTTATCACTACCAAGAATGTCTCTGGCCAAAAGCGGGTTATTGAGAAGTTCCCATCTTTATCTTGTAGCCTGTATTGGACAAGAATTAGTGCAATTGAGGCACAGTCTACCGTAAACCAAAAGATTACTGATTCCAATACTTTTGTACTTTGGCATGATCGATTGGGACACCCTGAATCAATTATGATGAGACGAATTATAGAAAACTCAAATGGGCATCCATTAAAGAATTTAAAAATTCTTTTAAATAATGAGATTTCTTGCACTTCTTGTTATCAAGGAGAGTTAATTATTAGACTATCACCAACAAAGGTTGGGATTGAGTCCCCTGCGTTTTTGGAACATATACAAGGGGACATTTGTGGACCTATTCACCCACCTAGTAGGTTGTTTAGATATTTTATGATCTTAATAGATGCATCCTCTAGATGGTCTCATGTGTGCCAATTTTCATCTTGCAACCCGCGTTTGTAAAATTAATGACACAATTAATTTGATTACGGGCGCAATTCCCCGATAATCCAATTAAGTCTATTAGACTTGATAATGCTGCTTAGGTTTCATCCCAAGCATTTAATGATTATTGCTTATCAATTGGGATAAAAGCGGAATATCCTGTAGCTTATGTTCACACTCAAAATGGCCTTTCAGAGTCTTTAATTAAACGTCTGCAATTGATATCAAGACCGTTACTCATGAAAACGAGGCTTCCCACTTCTATTTGGGTTCACGTCATTTGCATGCAACAATGCTAGTTCGTCTCAGACCGATAAATTATCATAAATATTCCCTGTTACAATTAGTTTTGGGTCATGAACCTAATATATCCCATTTAAGAATTTTTGGATGCGCAGTATATGTGCTTGTAGCACCGCGATATCGCACCAAAATGGGTCCCCAAAGAAGGTTAGGAATATATGTTGGGTTTGAATCGCCCTCCATTATTCGCTATCTTGAAACATTAACGGGGGATTTATTCACTGCTCGATTTGCAGACTGTCGATTCGATGAGACACTTTTTCCAAAATTAGGGGGAGAAATTGGTGAAACCAAACAAGAAATTTTGTGGAAAAATCCATCATTATCTCATCTTGATCCACGTACCTCTATTTGTGAAAAAGAGGTGCAAAACATTATCCATTTGCAAAGAATAGTGAATCAAATGCCAGACGCATTTACGGATTTGAAAAGAATAACAAAATCACATATCCCTGCAGAGAATGTTCCAATCCGTAGTGATGTCCCTATTGGACAATCTTCTAGTGTCATAGCTAATGAGTCAAAAGCACGCCTAAACGTGGCAGACCATTGGGTTCTAAGGATCAAAATCCTAGAAAAAGAAAAACAAATGATCAAAATGGCACTACGAAAGAGTCTCATGAAGAAATCCACGATTTAATAAATTCTGAGATTCATGAGGAAACCACTGAGCCCGAGACTCAAGAAAATAAGGAACTAGCAATAAATCCAATTGATATTGAGACAAATTTGAATCGAGTGGATATAGTGGTGGATTATGTCTTTGCGTATAATGTTGCATCTAGCATTATTCAAGATAGTGAGGATCTTGAACCTCAATCTGTTGTAGAATGTTTACAAAGACGTGATTGGCCAAAATGGCAAGAAGCAATCCAATCAGAGTTGAATTCACTTGCGAAACGTGAAGTTTTTGGGCCTGTAGTCCAAACACCTAATGGTATTAAGCCTGTTGACTATAAATGGGTCTTTGTACGCAAGAGGAATGAGAACAATAGAGGTACAAAGATATAAGGCACGCCTTGTTGCACAAGGATTTTCACCAAGGCCTGGTATCGATTATGAAGAGATATATTCACCGTTATGGATGCTATAACGTTCCGTTATCTCATTAGTTTTGCTGTCCATGAAAAGCTTGACATGCATTTAATGGATGTGGTTACTGCCTACCTTTATGGCTCACTTGATAATGAGATATACATGAAAATTTTCGAGGGGATTAAAATGCCTAACGCACATAATTCAAAATCCGGGGAAATATTTTCAATCAAATTGCAAAGATTTTTGTATGGTCTAAAGCAATCGAGACATATGTGGTATAATCGTATTAGTGAGTATTTATTAAAGGAAGGTTAAATAAATGATGCAATTTGTCCATGTGTTTTTATAAAGAAAACAACATCGGAATTTGTTGTACTTGCCGTATATGTTGATGACATAAACCTTATTGGAACTCCTATAGAACTCCAAAAGGCAATTGATTATTTAAAGAAAGAATTCTAGATGAAAGATCTCGGAAAGACAAAATTATGTCTTGGTTTGCAAATTGAACATTTAGCAAACGAAATTTTTGTTCATCAATCTACCTATATAGAAAAGGTACTGAAACAGTTTTAAATAGATGGAGCACATCCATTAAGTACTCCGATGGTTGTTCGATCACTTGATGTGAATAAGGATCCATTCCGACCTCAAAAAAAGAATGAAGAGCTACTTGGTTCTGAAGTACCATATCTTAGTGCAATTGGTGCACTAATGTATCTTGCTAATACAACAAGGCCTGACATAACTTTTTCAGTCAATGTCTTAGCAAGATATAGCTCTGCTCCTACAAGTAGATATTGGAATGGAATCAAATACATATTGTGGTATCTAAACGGGACTACCGATATGGGCTTATTTTATGGCAATAATTGCAGTCCTGATTTTGTTGGTTATGCTGATACTGGGTATTTATCTGACCCACACAAGGCTCGATCTCAAACAAGCTATGTGTTTACATGTGGGGGGCACTGCAATATCTTGGCGATCGATTAAACAATCAAACATGTGTACCAGAAGGCACATTTCTAAACATGTGTATTCTTTTTTCTTTTCTAGAATTTTTGTTCCCATTGAATTTTATAATCTTTTCAACTGTATTAGACTTTGTCTACACACCTTATAATTTCATGTGCCCCGTCAACAAAATTCACAAGTTAATTTTCGAGATTCAATATGTATCACACACGATCAAACATTTATGGTCACCAAAATCTATAGCTAACTTTTTCATGCGAGCGTGAGAAACACATAATATCTTTCATTTTAAGTTAAGCCCGCATAATTTTTCTGACAAAAATAAATAAGAGGAGTAAATCCATAAATCTGTACGAATCGATGGATGGAGAGGTTGAATGATGAATTTTCTTGACGCACACAGAGAGGAAGGAAAACCAGGCGGTAACTGGAAAGGAAGAGCGGATGGTCCCCTTTAAAGGGACACTGAGCTATCAATGAATTAGATAATTGCTTCTACCTTTGACATTTGTCCCTCTTTATCCATCTTTTATTTTTCCTCTCCCTCCCCTTCGCTTTTTTTTTTAAAAAAAAAAATTTGTTTCTCTAAATTCAGTTGTTAATTTCTAATTAACCCTTTCTGATTTGGGATGTTTCTGTAAGTAGCTTGATTTATATCGGTGATTTAACATGTGCAATTTGATTTCTTGTGTGTATATATATATATTGATGATTAATGCTACCTGTCCAACTTTTGACCAAAACACATTAAATGCCAAGTAGAGTCTTCTTTTAGGTTTCAATGAACTAATATTCCCTCCGGTTCACAGTGATCAATTTGTTTTTGACACATCTATTAAAATAATTTCAAAATTCTATATAAAAATACCTAGTATGACTAATTACTCTTAATTAAATATTTAATGTGAGGAGTAAGAAAACTTTTTAGGGATATATGTATAAGAGTTATTTTATAAAAATAAATTGAATTCTTTCTTGATTATATAAATGAACACTTATTTTGGATCAAAATAAAAAAGTAAATTGGTCACTTATTATGGATCGGAGGGAGTAACATATATAGAGCAATGAATTGTGGTACTTATCAAGTTTACGGATCATATCCCATTACCAAATGCTTATGGATTTTTCTACTCTAGGGAAGCAAAAAGCAAACTCAAAAAAAAAAAAAGATTAGGTAACAGGGGATTAGGGAATAACCCCACCCAGATTGTTAGCTGTCTCTCTGTGGGGACTATTTTGGACTTTCAGCTATTTTGAATCACTCCCTTATGAAATATGACCACCGATGTCTCATCCAAATCGTACGGAGTAATTTATTTTCAAATAAATATGTGTAACGCGGTTTTAAATCGCGCTATATTTTAACGACAAAAATATTGTTAAAGTATAACGTGGTTTAAAAACGCATTATATATAAAATGGTTACTCTTTTTTTAGACACATTTATGTCACACTTGTCCAAAAATTCTACATTTAGGTTCCGGATTCGAGGTTGGGAATGAAGGCTTAAGAAGAGAGCGCGGAACCTAAATGCGGTCTTTTTGGACAAGTGTGACATAGATGTGTCTAGAAAAAAAGGAGTGACTATTCTATATATAACGCGATTTTAAACCGCGTTATACTTTAACGGTGTTTTGGCCGTTAAAGTATAGCGCGGTTTAAAACCGCGTTATACAAATATAACGCATTTGTAAACCACGCTATGTTGACTTGCTGGGACGGATAGGTATAGCGCGTTATATAACTGCGCTATACCTGTTTTGTAGGCTCATCAATAAGTCTCTTGCGTTTAACTGACATAATAATAATTCAAATGGGTATAGCGCCCTTTAAAAGAGCGCTATACCTCAAAAATTCAGCCCTCCGAGCTAGACATTGCTTATTTAAAGGCGTTAGGATTTTACAAAAATCCATTCAAAAAATATTCTAACTCCCGTTCAAACTGTTCTTCTTGTTAAATTCTCAAGCATTTTTCCATAATGTCTGAAGAACGAAAAATAAGGGTTTTATTATATTGTGGGGGGGTGAGGTTGTGGTGGCGAATAACTCTGTGAACTATAGTTTATCTCCACAGTGTCATGTTAAATTGCCACTTACAATGGACTACGATAGATTGATATCGTTGTTATGTAATATAATGAGTGTGAGGAAATGTTCGGTGAACCATAAAGTAACCGGAAGATATCCGTATTCCGTCACTCCGCAAGGGGTTGCTTGTTATACTGAGTTTAACATCGACGATGATGAAACTTTGAGGGATTTTTTGAGGACTCCGGAGGAATACCGTGAATTTATTGTAATAAAAATGTTGGAAATGTACGTCAAGGTTGAAGACGTTCCCAATAATGAGGTTGTGCATAGTAGGGATAACCCCCAGTCATCGGGTGATTATTCTGGAGCAGTTTTTGCCGGATAGGTTCCAGATGAAAGAGTTTGCCTTGATTTAAACTTATCACCACCGGCGAATGAGCAACGAGGAAATAATTTCTCTTCTGCTTTACATAATCCACAAGACGAGTGGTAAACTTCAATTTTTCTTTGTGTTACGATATATATTTTTGTTGTATTGAATTTGTATTAACGCTCATATATTCCATAGGGGGTACTGGCCAGATATGGAGTAAGTGGAGTGATACAACAATATGAAAAGCATTTATTAATTTCAGTAGCTTATTATTTTGTTGTTTGTGCAGTGAAAACGAGCAAGTTGAACCACCTGTCCTCACTCAATTTCTCGAAGATGACATATTAAATCGGGATCTGGCAGTTGCACAAAGTGAGGAAGATAACAGTGATTATGACAACAATGCCGATGATTCCGGAGACGAGACACCCTTACCTCGTGAGGATGGTGATGAGGAGGAAGAGATTGAAGGACCTGATTTGACGAGGGAGTATGCTCCACCCCTGTTAGACCAAGAGTGTACGAGTCCCAAGTGCCGTTTCATTCAAGGAAGATTCCCTACTTTGATAACTTGCCAAGTATGCCGGATGTGGATGCTCTCACAAGGGATTTTGATGAAATTCGGACAGCAATGTGAGATGATTCTAGACCAACGATGCTGGCAAAGGGAATATTTTTTCCTGATAAAGCGCGCCTAAGCAGGGCGGCGAAAATGCATAACGTAAAAGAGTGTCGTGATATGACGGAATGGGAGTCAACTACGGAGGTATACAAGGTTGTTTACCGTAGATGGTTTACGGGATGTCACTGGATGCTGCGTGCGAGCAAGAAGAAAGCAGGTTTGTGGCAAGTGGGTAAATACATTCCCACCCACATATGTGAAATGGATACATTCAATGGGAATCACTTCAACTTGGATATTGACTTGGTTTCTCTTGTCCTTATTCCACACCTTGAAGCGTCCATAAGGTATAAAATCAAAGAGTGCATTACATTAGTCCACCAGGAATAGGGCCATACCATTACAAAAAAAAAGGCATTTTTGGGCGCAAACGTGCGTTTGAAATTGTTTATGGTAACTGGGATAAGTCATTTGCAGCTCTACCTAGGTACATGTGCAACACTTTAACCCTGGGACGGTTGTTGAATGGATTCTTGAGCGGAGTTCAGGAAAACCAGAATATATATTCAATTACGTGTTCTGGGCATTTAAACCAGCAATTGATGGTTTTTCGCATTGCTGGCCGGTAATATTCATAGACGACACTCATGTCTATGGAAAGTATGATATCAAGCTGTTGATAGCCATTGCAGTAGATGCTAATGGACAAATATTTCCTCTAGCTTTTACTATTTGTGCCAATGAAAGCCAAGAGACGTGGACGCTGGTTTGAACCATTTAAAAGAGCATGTTGTCAAACAGTGTTCCGGTATTTGTCTAATATCTGATCGGCATGGTGGTATCTTGAGTTCTGTAGATAACTTGCCTGCATAGCAAGAACCTTATGCCTACCACCGCTATTGTGTGAGACACTTGGAGGCCAATTTCCAGAAGGCACATCCCAAAAAGGACCTGCATGATTTGATGTGGATGGCAGCAACAGACCACCAAGAGCATAAATTCCGGAGGCACATGAAATCTATCAGGCAGGAAGACGATAGAGCCTATCATTGGTTGATGCGACACGAGCTTCACAAGTGGACTTTGTATGCGGATGGTGGAAGAATATGGGGAATTCTGACTACAAACGTGTCAGAATCTTTCAACGGGTTATTGAAGTTGGCAAGAGGATTGCCTGTCATTGCCATGGTGCAGATGCCGTTCAAGCAGATGGCGGAGAGGTTTGTTGAAAAGGCTACAGCTACAACGTCACTGATGGAAAGGGGTGTTGAATTTATGCCACTGCCAATGAAGAGATTTTATAAATACAGGCGGCGAGAACATTGACATTCATTTTTGCAGTATGATCACGACATAAATGTTTTTGAAGTTCGCACCGCTATCCATCAAAACCGGGGGAATAATGTACATATCATAAATGAATCTAGAAGGTTGTTCTCTTGTGGGAAATGGTCCATCTACCACATGCCGTGTTCACATGCCACAAGGTGCTTTCAACATGTTGGTTTAGGGCTAACCAATTACGTTGATAAACAATATAGTGTTGCTGCTCCTTAAACAACTATAGTGGGCAGTTGCAGCCAGTGAGTGCTGAGTATTATTGGCCGCCAGAATAATTTAAAATGGTGTGTAACAAGGACTATTTGCGTCGAATACAGGTGCAGAAGAGAAAGCGTATACAGAACCAAATGGATGTTAGCGATACCGTTTATGCACGCAAATGTGATATATGCTCGCAAATAGGACACGGCCGTCGAAACTGTACTTCGGCTGGTTTGGGTGGCGGTGGTAATGAAACTCGTGGTGGGTGTTCTTCTAATGTGCCCAACTATCAATGAGTTTATGTTGTAATAAGTAGCTATTTTTTTTAATGTTGGAAGATGAATCAAATAAAATTATGTTTCCATTGTTGTTAAATCTTATTGATATTTAACATTTCCAGTTGAGTAAATTAATACATTTCTCCCTCCCGTTCATGTAATCAAAAATAGTATTGGATTAAAAAACAGAAAAATATGTGAATATATTTGATAAATATAGTTCAAAAATAGTTGAGTTAAAGGTAGATTTTTGATAAATATGGGGGCAAAGCATAGTGCGTTAAATAATACATTATATATATATATATATATATATATATATATATATATAGCGCGGTTAAATATGACGTTATGTGTGTTGTCTTGTCGAATTTAAAAGCTGCCCGCCTACGAAAAAGCTATTTTGTATCCGACAGAATCTTTTACACGCAAAACATAGCGCGGTTAAATACTACATTATGTGAATATATATAGCGCAATTAAATACTATGTTATGTGTGTTGATTTTCCTATAAATAACGGGCGCATTCTAGTTATTTTCCGCGCCTCAACAATAACAACTAGCAAAACTTTCCATAAAAGCAAGGTTTTTTTTACGCTTTAACAAATTTCTGAACAACTTTATGTACCAACGTACAAGTGCGGCAAAAAATGCATGATGAAGGAATGTTAGGATGATGGTGAAGTTGGACGCCGCTACTGGATGTGTGTGAACAAGTTTTATAGTGTTCCCGACAAAATTTTTTGCAATTTTGAGGTATGGATTGATGATCCCTGTAATCAGGAATGCTACAAACAATCTTTGTAGTTTCTTCATAATTTGACCTTAAAACAGTGGGAATATGAAAGAGAATATAAACGAGAAATTGCGGAGTTGAAGGAGAAACTGAAAGAGATAGAATTGGAAAAAAATAAGCTGGAAGATAAATTTAAGTGGTTGGAGCAGAAAATAATGGGCGGCAATGACTAAACAATGACATGTCTGTGTTGAGTGTACTACTTTATCTTTATGTTTCCCGTGTCATGTATTTTCATTAGTTGTACTGAATTTAAATTATGTTAAGTTGCTATGTTTGTGTTTGTGTTGTAATAATAAAATAAAGAAGGAACGGGGAAATAAAAACATAATGCGCATATTATGTAAACATAAAAATTATTGTTATTATTCACATAAAATAATATTTACATAAAATACAAAAAAAAAAATCAATGCGTCCTACATCCTGTGTGCTTCAACGCAGCCGCTGGCCTGAGGCGCATCCCATCCCGCCCGGCTATGCTATCAGGATCATCCTCATCACGCCGCCTCTTTATAGCAAGATCCGCTGCAGCATGATCATCAGTGGTGCTGGCAAGATTGGTAGAAGGGGCTGTCGGTCCAGTAGCAACCTACAGAAGAATAAGTTAGCTAAGTATAGGAAAGTATATATCAAGTCATAACAATTTAGATTGTCTTACCATGGTCTCGCCGGGCTCCTGAATATAATCATCCGTCACAGCAATGTCAGCATCGCATGAAGGGGCCTCCGTGACGGGCGGGGATGAAGCCTTAATAAGGAAATTAATAAAGTTATGGAAAATAAATGAGAAAAGTAAAAACAAATTTAAATGTAATGCTAATAAAACCATAACTGTGCCTGTGATGATGAGCCATAACTCAGCCGGCACCCACTATCCAAATCTCGGGTCGGTCGATCCTCAGCAACGGTCGATGGGCCTGGGAAGTATGAATCCCAATCCTCTCCGGTAAGGTCCGTGCCCGTATCAAAGCTGTATGACGACATGCTGCTTGGATACTCGTGCGACTCATATAGGTCACCCGACGGATCATCATCAACATTATCAACAGGTGCCTCCACGCCCCTTTTCTGGGGGACACCTCCTCGCCGCCCACCACGACCCCGTACGGCAGCCCTGCCTCGTGGGGCACCCCCACCTCGAGGGGTAGCCCTGCATCGTGGGACACCCCTGCCTCGTCGGGCACCCCCACCTCTACGAAACCCCTGCCTCGCTGGTACTGCTCTGGCGCCACATAAGCAGGGTCGTGTCACAAGCGCTGGTCCTCTCGAGTTCGCTGCAGTGTCTGGACAGCCACCTCTGCAAGCTGCTGGCCGTAATAGTGCAAAGCCGTCACTCCCTCGCCGGTATGCTGCTGCATCTACAGTCTCATCTAGTAGACTATATGTAGTCCAATAGCCTGCACAACGCATAAAATATAAACTACAGATATTGCGCTAAGTTACAGTTATATAATTAATAATAACAGAAAACATACCAGGGCCTCGTGCCGCCCGACGTATGGAACGTACCGACTGCTGGCTTAATGAATGGGATTCCCGACAAAAAGTCGGGTAATGCGGCGGTACCAGGGCATATAGAGCTGAATAGTGTCCGTCTGGATATGTGAAGGGGGAGGCAGAATCAGGTCAGCTCGCTCATCCCAAGTATGGACATGCGCCTCTAGCCATGCCACATTGCGTCTTCCACCCTGGAACGATCATCTCGCTGATAATATGTAGCCTCCCATGTAGGCCCCCTCGGTATATACTGCGGATAGCCAAATTGTCTAAGTACCCGCTCCGTGGCATGATACTCCACAATATCAAGGCACATCAGCGGGACGAAAGTGCTCCAAATCAGTCGACCGGCCGAGCAATAATCGATCAGCCACCTATCAAGTCGTCGCTGTATGGCGTCCATATTAACTATCAAATAAAAACAGAAAATGTGAGTATGCGCAACACATGTGAAGCTATACCAAGTAAGTTTAGGTACACATTTACTTGTGCGCCCCCCAGTATATGCAACACATCCCTACAAAGGGGGAGATTATGCCGAGCATCATAATCTCGTACATATCCACTCCGGAGAACCCACATCCGAGCTAGAGGGAGAAACGGAGGTGGTACATCCGGAGGTAATGGTGGTAGAGGTGGCTGCCACTGCAGGAACTGCTCCCGGACCCAAACCTAACATACAAAGTTGACGTAAAGTTTAAGATAAATTTTGACTGGATAGAATTGGAAGGAATGAACAGAGGTATTCGAATATGTTGTCACATGTAAAAGCGGCAAAAATCCACATACGTCATGCTGGGTGCCCATGCTCGCCCGACACAGATGCCTGTACATGTAGGCGAGAACAGCAGCACCCTGGCTGTACTGGGGTATATCATCTAGCAGCTGAAGATGATGAAGAAATCGCAAGCTGACTAGGTTCCCCGAAGTGTTCGAGAACAAGACCCCGCCAAACAGAAGGAGCAACAACAACCTTGTATACCGGTGAATATATAGATTATCTGTCTCGCCGGTGATGTCGGGGTGCAATATCTCCAAATGCTGTCTAATAGCTATCAAACTCATGCGACTAGCCCCTGAGTATGCAGTCTCATCATGTGGCATGAAGCCAGTGAACTGCAGCAGCATGTCCAAATAGTGGCCACGCGTAATCTCTCTCATGCCTTGAGGCAATGCAACGGGCAGTCCATCAATGGGCAACCCATATAAAACCTTCACTTCTTGCAGCGTGATGGTGGCCTCGCCAATGGGCAGGTGGGAAGTGTGTGTCTCCGGTCGCCACCGCTCTATCAGGGTCGTGATCAAAGACCAGTCGAGCTGCAACCGCCCGATCTCAAATATCCTGTGGAAGCCCGTATCCCGCAGGCACTGGAGTAAATGGGGATGGAGAACTCTGTCCCTCATAAAATCTCACAAGTCGTCCACTCTCCTAGCGCAGAGAGTCTGGGCCAGTAGCTCTCCCTCCCATACGTAGGCGGACCTATGATCGCCCTGTAACACTAATAGCTCATCCATGTCGTCTAATGTAAATTAAACAATATTAATTGTATGTTTGATCTGTAAATTAAATAATTATTTTTTATCATATTTAATTGGACAGAGTATATACCTATGGGTTCCAGGCTCGATATTTGAGGTCCAGTAGCACCAATCTATCCTGATTTCTTGTATGTATCAATTTTATTATTTTCGTAAGTTTGTGTGTTTGATCTGTAAATTAAATAATTATTTTTTATCATATTTAATTGGACAGAGTATATACCTATGGGTTCCAGGCTCGATATTTGAGGCCCAGTAGCACCAATCTATCCTGATTTCTTGTATGTATCAATATTATTATTTTCGTAATTTTGTATGTATGTAATTAAATAATTATTTTTTATCATATTTAATTGGATAGGGTATATATCTATGGGTTATAGGATCGATATTTGAGGCTCAGTAGCGCCAATCTATCCTGATTTCTTATATGTATCAATTTTATTATTTTTGTAATTTTGTATGTTTGATCTGTAAATTAAATAATTATTTTTATCATAAATTGGACAGAGTATATATCAATGGGTTCCAGACTCGATATTTGAGACCCAGTAGCACCAAGCTATCCTGAATTCTTATGTGTGTCAATATTTTTATAATTTTGCGTGTTTGTTTTATAAATTTAATTATTTAATTGGACAGAGTATATACCTATGGGTTCCAGGCTCGATATTTGAGGCACAGTAGCACCAAGCTATCCTGAATTCTTATATGTGTCAATTTCAATATTTTCATAATTTTGTATGTTTGTTTTATAAATTTAATTATTTAATTGGACAGAGTATATACCTATGGGTTCCAGGCTCGATATTTGAGGCACAGTAGCACCAAGCTATCCTGAATTCTTATATGTGTCAATTTCAATATTTTCATAATTTTGTATGTTTGTTTTATAAATTAGATAATTAATTTTTATAAATTGGACAGAGTTTGTATTTGATCTATCAATATAAGAGATATTTAAACTACAAGGATTCTACGCTAAAAGGCTCTATATTTTACTACATTAAAAGGCTCTACATTTTACTACGCTAAAAGGGCACTAGTCTTTAAGCAAATAAATAATTTAAACTAGATAAAAACAACAAATACATTTTAATAACATAATATTCACGAAAATACATATAAAACAGTAAAAGAAATTTATTAACTTTTTTATTAACAAAAAAAAAAATGATTTCTCAATTTTTACATAATTTTTTAGAACACTAATATCTTAGTCCGGATAAAAATAACATACTAGTTTAATCGCAAACAAAACACAAAACAACATTCAAACACATTCAAGACAACTAATATGCATTATTATATGAGTTTCGACATAAACTAAATCGGAATACCTCGATTTATATTTTTTGGAAAGTCGATGAGTTGAAAATTTGAGTCCGAAACGATGAAACCACAACAATAGAATGCTTTACTAGGATGTGGGACCTACATGCTTTTTTTAAAGATGAAATTTGGGGGGGGGGGACCGATCTGCTTCGATTTTTAAAAAAAAAGGGTCGTCCGATTCTTCTGATCGTGGGAAGAAGAAGGGCCTTATTTATCTATGTATAGCGCGCTTTATAACTGCGCTATACATACATAGCGCGGTTATTAAAGGCGCTATACCTATCCGTCCCATCAAGTCAGGACAACACTGTTTACAAATGCATTATATATGTATAACGCGGTTTTAAACCGCGCTATACTTTAACGGCCAAAGCACTGTTAAAGTATAACGCGGTTTAAAATGGTCACTCCTTTTTTTAGACATATTTATGTCACACTTGTCCAAAAATACCACATTTAGGGTCCGGACTCCCCGACCTCAAGAGAATCAATAGTACTTCCACTTCCTTGTAGGTAGGCCAATGTCTTATCTAGATAATTACTTTTGCAATTAAATTTATACCAATTAATAGTATTTTTACGTACTGTTTGCGTGACATTAATCTGTATTTTTTGTATTTGCTTTTACTCGAGAAAGAATAGCGGATAAATTTTAAACTTAATAAGAAAACAAAAGATATTTCAAGGGGACGTTGCTACTTTTTCTTCTTTTTCTTTTGTATTTTTTGCTCCAACTAATAGCTTGTTTGCCAAAGTTATTTTTTGGTCAAAGATATTTTTTTAGTCAAAAGTGAGTTTTTGCCAAATTAAGGTATTTGACCAAGCTTTTAGAATGAAAAAAAGTACTTATGAGTTTTGGAGAAGCAGATAAAAATAGCTTCTCCCCAAAAACACTTTTTTGAAAAGTATTTTAAAGAAAAATACACTTAGCTCCCTTTGGGCATAGATTTTGGCTTTATTTTTTTCGAAAAAATGTTGAAAATGAAATGAAACAATAAAAGAAGAAGAACAATATTACAGAGAAAGAGAGAGGGAAATCTTTTTGAATTTTGGGATGATTTACAATGGGATAAGACCCCTCTATTTATAGGGGAAAAATGACTTAGCCACAAAGTAACAAACTCTCTAAAAGATAGACATTCACTCTAATTACAATTCTATTCATAACATCCCCCCTTGAATGTCTACTCAATAAGTAATGTGTCTCATTAAAACCTTAGCTAAAATAAAATTAAGTAAAAAAAAAATTCTAATAAAGGAAAAAAGAGTACATATGTTTAATAATATGCCTTTTGGTTGCCTCGTTTAAAACCTTGCAAGGAAAACTTAGTGGGACAAAACCTTGTAAGAGAAAAAGAGTGCAACGCGTATTAACTCCCCCCGGATGAGAGCATCAATTCATATCCTTGAGACTTCGCATCCCGATCTTGTACACTAGCTTCTTTTGAAGGTTGAAGTCGGTAGAGATTTTGTGAACAAATCAGCCATATTATCACTTGAACGAATCTGTTGCACATTGATATCACCATTCTTTTGAAGATCATGTGTGAAAAAAAACTTTGGTGAAACTTGCTTTGTCCTATCTCCTTTTATGAATCATCCCTTCAATTGGGCTATACATGCTGCATTATCTTCATACAAAATCGTGGGCAGTTTGTCACACTTCAAACCACATTTGTCTCGAATAAGATGTATTATAGACCTCAACCACACACATTCTCGACTTGCTTCATGAGTAGCAATTATCTCAGCATGATTAGATGAAGTAGCCACGATTTATTGCTTAGTCGATCACCAAGATATGCTAGTGCCTCCACATGTAAACATATAGCCTGTTTGAGATCGAGCCTTGTGTGGGTCAGATAAGTATCCAGCATCGGCATAACCAACAAAATCGAGACTGCAATTATTGCGATAAAATAAGCTCATATCGGTAGTCCCCTTTAGATACCGCAATATGTATTTGATTCCATTCCAATATGTTCTTGTAGGAGCAGAGCTATATCTTACTAAGACATTAACTGAAACAGTTATGTCAGACCTTGTTGTATTAGCAAGATACATTAGTGCACCAATTGCACTACGATATAGTACTTCAGGACCAAGTAGCTCTTCATTCTTTTCTTGAGGTTGGAATGGATCCTTATTCACATCAAGTAATCGAACAACCATCGAAGTGCTTAATAGATGTGCTCCATCCATGTAAAACTGTTTCAATACCTTTTCTGTGTAGGAAGATTGATGAACAAAAATCCCCTTTGCCAAATTTTCAATTTGCAAACCAAGACATAATTTTTTCTTTTTGAGATATTTCATCTCGAATTTCTTCTTTAAATAATAAATTGCCTTTTGGAGTTCTATAGGAGTTCCAATAAGGTTTATGTCATTGACATATACGGCAAGTACAATAAATTCCGATACTGTGTTATTTATAAAAATACATGGACAAATGACATCATTTATATAACGTTCCTTTAATAAATACTCACTAAGACGATTATACCACATTCGTCCTGATTGCTTTAGACCATACAAAGACCTTTGCAATTTGATTGAAAATTTTTTCCGAGACTTTAAATTATGTGTGTCAGTAATTTTTAATCCCTCGAAATTTTTTATTTATATCTCATTATCAAGTGAGCCATAAAGGTAGGCGGTAACCACATCCATTAAATGCATGTTAAGCTTTTCATTGACATCAAAACTAATGAGATAACAGAACGTTATAGCATCCATAACGGGTGAATATATCTCTTCATAATCGACACTAGGCCTTTGTGAAAATTCTTGTGCAACATGGCGTGCCTTATATCTTTGTACCTCATTTTTCTCATTTCTCTTACGTACAAAGACCCATTTATAGACAAAGGCTTAACACCATTAGGTGTTTGGACTACAGGCCAAAAAACATCGCGTTTCGCAAGTGAATTCAACTCTGATTGGATTGCTTCTTGCCATTTTGGACAATCACGTCTTTGTCGATATTCTCCAACAGATTGTGGTTCAAGATCCTCACTATCTTGCATAATTCTAGATACAAAATTATATGCAAAGACATACTCCACCACTATATCCAATCGATTCAAATTTTTCTCAATATCGATTGGATTTATTGATAGTTCCTTATTTTCTTGAGTCTCAGGCTCAATGATTTCCTCATGAATCTCAGGATTGGTTAAATCGTAGATTTCTTCATGAGACTCTTTCGTAGTATCATCTTCATATTTGTTTTCCTTTTTCTAGGATTTCGATCCTTAGAACCCAATGGTCTGCCACGTTTTAGGCGTACTTTTGACTCATTAGCTATGTCACTAGAAGATTGTCCAACAGGGACATCAATACGGATTGGAGCATTCTCTGCAGGGATATGTGATTTTGTTATCCTTTTCAGATCCGTAAATGCATCTGGCATTTGGTTTGCTATTCTCTGTAAATGAATAATCTTTTGCACCTCTTTTTCACAAATAGAGGCACGTGGATCAAGATGACATAATGATGAATTTTTTCAAAAAATTTCCTGTTTGGTTTCACCAATTTCTTCCCCTAATTTTTGGAAAAGTGTCTCATCGAATCAATAGTCTGTAAATCATGCAGTGAACAAATTCCCCATTAATGTTTCGAGGTAGCGAATAATGGAGGGTGATTCAAACCCAACATATATTCCTAATCTTCTTTGGGGACCCATTTTGGTGGGATATGGCGGTGCTACAGGCACATATATTGCGTATCCAAAAATTCTTAAATGTGATAATTAGGTTCATGACCCAAAACTAATTGCAACGGGAAATATTTATGATAATTTATCGGTCTGAGATGAACTAGCATTGCTGCATGCAAAATGGTGTGACCCCAAACAGAAGTGGGTAACCTCGTTTTCATGAGTAACAGTTTTGCTATCAATTGCAAACGTTTAATCAAAGACTCTGCAAGGCCATTTTGAGTGTGAATATGTGCTATAAGATGTTCCACTTTTATCCCAATTGATAAGCAATAATTATTAAATGCTTGGTATGAGAACTCAACAGCATTATCAATTCGAATAGACTTAATTGGATTATCAAAAAATTGTGCCCGTAATCGGATTATTTGTTCCATTAATTTTGCAAACACGAGGTTGCGAGATGATAAAATGCACACATGAGACCATCTAGAAGATGTATCTATTAAGACCATAAAATATATAAATGACCCACTAGGTGGATGAATAGGTCCACAAATATCCCGTTCATACGTTCCAAAAACACAGGGGACTCAATCCCAGCCTTTGTTGGTGATGGTCTAATAATTAACTTTCCTTGATAATAAGAAGTGTAAGAAAATTCATTATTTAAAAGAATCTTTAAATTCTTTAATGAATGCCCATTTGAATTTTCTATAATTCGTCTCATCATAATTGATCCAGAATGTCCCAATCGATCATGTCAAAGTACAAAAGTATTGGAATCGGTAACCTTTTGATTTATGATAGAATATGCTTCAATTGCACTAATTCTTGTCCAATACAAGCCACAAGATAAAGATGAAAATTTCTCAATAACCCTTTTCTGGCAAGAGACATTCTTAGTAATGATGAGATATTCAAGATTATTCTCATCTATTGTCTCAATATGATATCTATTTCGGCGAATATCTTTAAAACTCAACAAGTTCCTCTTTGACTTGGAGGAGAGCATTGCATTCTCTGTGATAAGTATTGTTCCCTTAGGTAGAGTTATAGTAGCTCTTCCAGAGCCTTAAATTACTACTACCAGAAATTGTAGTTACATCTGTCTTACACATACTTAAATGAGAGATATTTCTTCTCTTTGAATATTGTATGTGTCGTACATAAATCAATTAAATAAATATTTTTACAATTAAACTTTAATCCAAGTTTGATTTGTGAGGTATCCATATTTGTTTCCCGTGGTTTGACATACAAAAGAAATATATGAATAAACATTAATCTAAAAGGGAAATTCGAAAAAAAAATAAAAAGAAGAAATGTATTTATATGAAAGAATGCAAACAAATGCAAAATACTGGTATAAATGTAATACACATAACTTATGAGCCACAGACAAATTTTAAACAAGGCATCAATTTTATTTTATTTTAATTTATTAGGAGTTATTAAATGCTTGTATTACAAATAATGTCAACAATACAATTATAAGTGCTACGGTTTGATTTGCGTGTTTGGTTACTAACACTACGAGAGAGCCTTTTAACAAGGTTATCACATGTTATTATTGCTTTTTCACTTGTTAGCACCATTAAACAGTGAAATCAATATATGCTTTCATGTACTACATGGATTCTAAGATTGCATTGTCTGCCTGATGATGTATGTGCCCTGCTAAAAAAAAAATACTGTTACACTTATGATGAATTTTCATTACAATAGTACAATATGTAAAGGAAATTATTAAACACTAAGTACGTAATACAATACATAATAGTTACAAGTATTTTTGACACATTATATTTAACATACACTTTAATATTAGAAACACTTGGTAAGAATTTATTAGTAATGAGACTGGTAAATACTAAAGCAATATGACACATTTGAATTCTCATCACATCTATGTGTATATAAATAATTATGACATGGTCGAAGGTTGAAATATTGTTTAAAACGAATATTAGAAGTATATTTAATCAAAACGAACTCACACTAATTTATAAAATAATATTAATTAATATTAATGACTACTACTTAGGTAAAGAACTATGATTACATGATATTTATTCACTAACTATACTTAATCAAAACGAACTCACACTAATTTATAAAATAATACTAATTAATATTAATGACTATTACTCATCTAAAGAACTATGATTACATGACGTTTATTCACAAGCTACTACGAATAGGCAAACAAAAATAAAAATCAAACTACTCAATCATTTTTAACCACAGATCCTTCACCGATCAAGTGATTTATTTTTCCATCACGGTGCTCAAAGAAGTCTGCCACATCCAAGTGGGTGATGTCAAATTCATTGTCATAGATAAAATTAGCTTTAGAGCCTTTATTCTTTAGAGATGCTTGATAAAGCTCAACCAAATGTCTTGGCGCACGATAAATATTTGCCGAATGCCCTTTTCCACCGCAACGATAACATTCAGTTTCTGACCATTTGTCTTTGGCTTCTCATCTTTCCCTTTCCACTTTTGGTGGTTATTTTTCTTTGCGGGGTGATCAACACCAAGAAAATTTCTTCCTTGGCCACGACCACGACCACGACCACGACCACGACCACGAATAAGGCCACGATCTTTTCCACGCTTAGCATAATGGGAATACACCTCATCCACTTCAGGCAATGGTGTAGACCAGTGGGTCGATTTTCATGATTTCTCATGAGCAAGTCGTTGTGTCGTTCTGTCACAAGTAGAAGAGAAATCAACTCAGAGTACTTCTTGAAATCTTTCTCTCGGTACTGCTGTTGCAAGACCATATTGGAGGCATGAAACGTTGTGAACGTTTTTTCAAGCATATCATAGTTAGTGATAATATCTCCACAGAGTTTCAATTTAGAAGTAATTTTGAACATCGCAGAATTATATTCAGAAACAGACTTAAAGTCTTGGATCCTCAGATGAGCCCAATCATATCGAGCTTGTGGAAGAGTGACCAACTTTAAGTTTTCATATCTTTCCTTTAAGCCATTCTACAAAACAAGTGGATCTTTGACTGTGAGATATTATATTTTCAATCCTTCATCAAGGTGATGGCGCAAGAAAATCATGGCCTTAGCACAGTCTTGGATAGATGCTTTATTTTTATCTGTAATGGCGTCTCCAAGACCCATTGCATCTAAATGGATTTCAGCGTCCAACACCCATGTCATATAGTTCTTGCCAGAAATTTTAAGGGCAACGAACTTTCTTTTCATAATGTCAGTCAATTAAAAGAGGATAAAAATTATACCTTAATCTTCTCAAAGAGCTTCTTGAGACGGTAGAGTCTCGTGCGATAACATGAAATGAAACAATAAAAGAAGAAGAACAATATTGTAGAGAAAGAGAGAGAGGGAATTCTTATTGAATTTTGGGATGATTTACAATGGGGTAAACCCCCTCTATTTATAGGGGAAAATGACTTAGCCACAAAGTAACAAACTCTCTAAAATATAGGCATTCACTCTAATTACAATTCTATTCATAACAGAAATTATTTGTTTATGAAATATGCCCATTTTTTAGGAATTTTTTTCAAAATTTTCAAGTTCCCAAAAAATGGTTTAGGGCAGTTTTTGGGTAAAATTTTTTCTTCCACTCACCAAACTTCAACTTTTCTTCAAATAAAATGCATGTCCAAACACAACTTCAACTTTCAAAAATTATTTTTCAACACAACTTCAAAAACTCTTTTTTCAAGTTGCAATCAAATCTATGTCCAAATGCTAGCTTAGAAGCACTTTTCAAAAGCTTGGCCCAACACTAATTATTTCTCAAAAGTGCTTTTCAAATTAATTAGCCAAACATAAACTACTTCTCACCAAAAGTATTTTTTTGAAAAGCACTTCTAGGTAAAGCGTTTTCAAAATAAGTAAATTTTAGAAGCTTAGCCGAAAAAGCTACGAGAAGCGTGTCTTTTCCCTGGTGCTTTGTGACAATATTATTCACATCCGGCATGTTCAATAGTGATATTTTTTCTATTGAAAGAGCACCCAATGGTAAACCATGATTTACTGACATCAGGGAATATATTGAACACTCATTTTTTACGATATACTTTTGTTATAGGTGAAGCCAGAATTTGCAATTTAGTGGCGGATTCAAGCACAACGAATGATGTTGCAGATGAGAAAGAGCAACTACAAAATTTAGTTGAGGATATAATAATAAAAACCTCGGTTGAAAGCATTTCAGGACAGATGGATGTAGATTCAAGACCCGATGTTATTCAAGAACCAGAAGAGAATGAAAACATCAAAACAACGACTTATGAAACTCGAAGCTATCATGCTATTCAAGCACTGACCAGATATAAAAGTTTACATTGGAGAAAAACTGAGCCCAGAAATGAAAGGTAAATTAGTTAAATTTTTAGAAGCTAACACAGATTGCTTTGCTTGGTCGCATTCAGATATGACAGTTATACCACTGGAGATGATGACCCACAAACTGAATGAGGATCCATCGTACCCACCAGTCAAGCAAAAGAAAAGGAAACAAAGGTCCTTCAAAAATCAAGCGATTGAGGATGAGGTACAAATGCTTTTAAAAATTGGATCTATACGAGAGGTGAAGTACCCAATATGGTTAGCTAATACTGTGGTAGTTCCAAAAAAGAATTGAAGATAGTGGGTTTGCATAGATTGTACTGATATAAATAAAGCTTGCTCTAAATATTCGTTTTCTTTACAACATATAGATCAATTAATTGATTCTACCGCATGTCATGAGTTGTTAAGTTTTTTAGATGTATATTCAGGTTATAATCAAATAAAGATGGACCCCCTAGATGAAGAAAAAACTTCGTTTATTGCAGACAGGGGGACTTATTGTTACAAAGTCATGCCTTTTGATTTAAAAAACGCTGAGCCCACGTACCAAACATTGGTGACTAAAATGTTCCAAAAACACCCATGGAAGTTTATATTGACGATATGTTAGTCAAGTCAACACAAGAAGGGGATAATTTTCAACACCTTTCAAGCACTTTCGAAATTCTCCGCAATTACAATATGAAGCTAAATCCAGAAAAGTGTGCTTTTGGCGTCGCTTCGGGTAATTTTTTAGGTTTTATTGTTTCTAATAGAGTCATTGAAGTGAAACTTGCACAAATCAAAGCCATTGAGGTGATACCAAACATACTCACGATCGAAAAGGAGGTCTAGAGGTTAATAGGGAGGATAACAACTTTGGGAAGATTTATTTCAAAATCTTCAGAGAAAAGTTTTAAATTTTTTTTCAGTATCGAAAAAAGAAAAACCAATTTTAGTGGACTAACGAATGCCAACAAGCCCTCAAAAATCTAAAATCATATTTGTCAAATTCACCCTTACTGACCAAACTGAAAGACGGAAAAAGGCTACTCATTTATCTCGTCGTATCAGAAATGGCGGTAAGCGGAATATTGGTGCGAGAAGACAGAGGTAAACAATCTCCAATTTATTATGTTAGCAAATCTTTGCTGGATGATGAAAAACGATATCCTCACTTTGAAAAACTTGCTTTAGCATTAATTATGGCATCTAGAAAATTGAGACCTTATTTTCAATGTCATCCTATCTCTGTAGTAACTGATTTTCCTCTAAGGAATATATTGCATAAACAAGAACTATTCGGTAGGTTAGCTAAATGGGCAATAGAACTTAGTGAATGTGATATCATATATAAGCCTAGAACTTCAATAAAATCGCAGGTTTTAGCAGATTTTGTGGCGGATTTCAGCACAAATATAGTTCCTGAAGCAGAAAAGGAACTACAGGTATGTACAGGATCTTATTCGGGGACTTGGATTTTATTTACCGATGGCTCCTCGAATGTTAAAGGAGTGGGTTTAGGTATTGTACTAATCCCACCTTCAGGTGAAATCATAAGACAAGCAATAAAATGCTATCCCATTACTAACAATGAAGTGGAGTGCGAAGCTTTAATTACAGGTTTGGAACTAGCACAAGAACTCGGTATAGAACAAATTATAATCGAAAGTGATTCACAACTAGTGGTTAACCAGATGCAGGGGATTTACATAATAAGAGAGGCACGAATGTAACAATATTTGGAAAAGGCACGAGAATTGATCAGACAGTTTAAGTCATGGAAGATCGTGCAAATAGCCAAGGAGGAAAATGCATAAGCAGATGCATTAGCTAATCCCGTGTCTGTTGCAGAGATAACAAATGCAGAAAATGCTATAGTAATACATCTGTTTCATTTGGCGCTCGACCAAGATAAAAATGAGGTAAAGTTTAACAATTTGACTTGGGATTGGAGAAACGAATTTGTTAACTTATTGTAGTACGGAATTTTACCTGAAGACATGAAAAAGTCTCAGTTACTTCCCTGAAAAGCTGCACAGTATTGTTTGAGTCGTGGAAATCTATACCGAAAGATGTTTAGAGGACCTTTTGCACGATGTCTTGGACCTTCTCAAATAGAATATGTGATAAGAGAAGTATATGTGGGGTATTGTCACGACCCAAAATCCGTAAAGTCGTGATGGCACCGGACATCAATGTCAGGCAAGCCAAATCATTAATTAATTGAAATAAATTTCCGGTTTTAACATTTATGAAAACATTTCCTTTCACTTCATTACATATTAACCAAGTAAATATCTGTTAAGTTAAACAATAATTAGATATTACACTTTAACAAATATACCCCAACACATATCCCAGAACCCGGTGTCACAAGTACATGAGCAATTTCTAGAATTTATACAATCATTAGAAAGCCTGTCCGAAATACAATTGGACAAGGAAATTTAAAATGGAATAAATATAGTAAGAGGGAGACTCTGTCAGCTGCGGATCGCCTCCGGATGATGCAGCTCGCCTAAGTCTCCGAATCCTCCACATTGCTATGAAAGTACCTATGCAATAAAATGCACAGCAAGTGTAGCATGAGTACAAAAACAACGTGTACTCAGTAAGTCGCCCGCCTAATCTCAGAGAGGTAGTGACGAGAGGTCAAATTAGACATTTACTAAAGGTCAATTTAGAATATTTAAGTGTGGCACTAAGCATGATTATCATAGGCAATTTATTAAAATCAGGAATAAGTATTTTCAACTCCGTTAATGTTTAACACTTTACATCTTCGTCATATTAATTACAATTAATCAATATGGGTGATTTACTCAAATAACAATAAATTGACGGGAAGTAACAACTTCTTCCAAAATCTTTTTAATAACTTTAAATCTCTGTCATTTCAATTGAAAACTTAATGTTTCAGGCCAGTAATCAGGCAAAATCATAGCAACTACGCAGTAAATATCATGCACAAGCAATGTCGAGGGTCAAACGGCACGGACCAACAATAATAAACTGTGCACTGCCGAAGGGTCGAACAGCTTGAACCATAGATGCATCTATCTGCCCCGCTCGCGAATCGATCATGCGACGCGGTTAAAAATAATACGACTAGCCTGCTCGCGAATCATACCTGCGACTCAGGTGCTCATATGAATACACACACAAATACAGGGTCATCCTGCTCGCGAATTATACATGCGACTCAGGCACCCAAAGTTACAAATATCCACATAATAAATCCGTATTTTATCAAGAAAATAATTTTTCTTAAGAAAGTGGTAAAATTCTTCTTAAAGGAACATGAAATATAGCTTTTAAATCTTTGTTTTGAAACTCATTTGTCAAGTTTAATGATATTCCATAATACAACCCAGTCCAGGTATACAAATATCAACCGAGGAATCAATTCTCTTTCTAGAAGATTAAGAAAATGAACTCTAGTCTTCTTTTAGATATTCAATTCCGATTTTGATTATATTAGTAGTTTAATATTACAGGCAGGATTACAGGTACAACACGTAAGGCATGCTAGTGGGTCCTAGACTACCCGGACATGGCATAATTAGTAGCTACGCACAGACTCCCGTCACCTCGTGCGTACGTAGCTCCCGAAGATAATAGCATGTACTGAATTAATTCACCTAGGGGGACGATTCTCCCTCACAAAGTTAGAAAGGAGACTTACCTCACTCTGAAATCTCCATAACCGGCCTCCAAACCCTTCCGACGACTCCAACGGATGCACAGCGCTCCGAAACTACCACATAACGAAAAAGCAATGAAAATTCATCCTAATACTCACAACAAATTCAAATTATAAACATCCCAACCTCGCTTGGTGAAATGACCAAAATGCCCTCGGGCCCACGTGCCCGGAATCCAAAATTTCTCGAAGATATATTCTACCCATCGCCTTACTAATTCAAATATACAATTTACTCAAATATTCATGCTCAATTCCTGGCTAAACATCCAAATTACCATTTTCTAGGTCTCTTTAAGATTTTCCAAAATTCCTACCAATTTTCATGCCTAATCCATGCATATAATCTTGTATTTAACTTAGAGGCATGAAGGAGTTACTTACCTTGACATTTCATGAAGGAATCCTCTCTTGAAGCTCTCCTAAAATCGCCTAAGCCATGAGAAAAATGAAGACAAATGAACCAAAATTCTTGTTTTAAAACATTCTGCCTAGGCCGATTTCCGCACCTGCGGTCCTACCTCTGCACCTGCGATCCCGCAGGTGCGACCAATCTCCCGCACCTGCGGCTTCCTCAACTCCAGCCCAAAATCGCACTTGCGCCCCACTGTCCGCACCTACGACTTCGCAGGTGCGGAAATTCCATCGCACCTGCGGTCCCCAGCCAAGCCTGCCCACTCTCGCACCTGCGGCGCCCAAGCCGCACCTGCGGCCAAATCCTCGCAGGTGCGGATCACACCAGATGACAACAATCTTAACTTCTTCAAATTTCAAATATTGATCCGTTAGCCACCCGGAATCCACCCGAGGCCCCCCGGACCCCATCAAATTATACCAACCTGTTCCAAAACATAATGCGGACTTGCTCGAGGCCTCAAATCACATCAAACAACATCGAAACCACGAATCGCACCCAAATTCGAACTTTATGAACTTAGGAATTTCCAACTTCTACATCCGATGCCGAAACCTATCAAATCACGCCCGATTGACCTCAAAATTTGCGCACAATTCATATTCGACATTACGGACCTGCTCTAACTTCCGAAATCGCAATACGACCTCGATATCAAAACTTCCACTTCCGGTCGGATTTCTCAAAAACCTTCAAATTTCTATTTTAGCCAAATGACTTCAAAATGACCTACGGACATCTAAATTCACTTCCGATCGCGCTCCCAACTCCAGAATCACCATGCAAAACTATTCCCAAACTCGGAATCCCAAACGGACATCAACAACGCTGAGATGCACTTCAAGCCCAAATTTATGAAATTCTTCTAAAATGCTAACTTCCACAATATGCGCCAAAACGCTCCCGGGTTATCCAAAACCCGATCCAGACCTACGCCCAGGTCCGAAATCATCATACAGACCTGCAGGAACCTTCAAATCCTGATTAAGAGGTCCTTTACTCAAAATTCCAATCTTAGTTGATTTATCCAACTTAAGGCTTCTGAATGAGAATTTTCTTTCCAAATCAACTCAAAACTTCCCGAAATTCAATTCCGACCACACCTACAAGTCATAACACCTGAAACGAAGCTGCTCACGGCCTCAAACCGCTGAACGACACGCTAGAGCCCAAAACGACCGATTGGGTCGTTACATTCTCCCTCACTTAAACCGACGTTCGTCCTCGAACGTGCTAAGAACTGCTCTGGAGTTACCTGAAATCATTGTTTAACATTTCGAGCACCTGCCCGTGCTACCACAACCCAGTTGAGCACATTAGCTTGATCAAATCTGAAGATTTCTTCTTTTATCCATGTAATAAGCTCAGAATTCATTCAAACACCTGAAATTTCTCTACCAGGCCTAGTTCCAATATATAAACACCGTATCAATTACCACATGACATACCAGAACATGACTGTATACCTTTGCTGAATTAGCGCCATGCACCGCAAGATTCGTCATCTAACCACAATGACGTTCCCTGAACCTTAATAGCCAAAATTCCACGAATCTGATGCTCCCAATGCACCTCATGATATATATATATATACATACATCCTGCTATAATGCTGGCGATACCACCAAAACAGTGGAAATGTGCAAATATTCATACTCAACTGCAGAGTTAACAAATCCTTGAATACCTCATCTTGACTAGAATCATCACTTCATTATGAACCTGAATAATGGTATTTGTTCTTTAATATTCACTTCACATAACCTCATCGCACTGATACCTGATCCGATAGTCCCGTCTCACCTAGTATGAACTGCTCAGACAACAAATCACCCCAAACATGGCCAATAGCCTCACATGATACCTCATCTCCAATAGACCATAACTCGAACATGATAATAAGAAACGACTCAGGAAGGAACTATTTGACTCACGCAACTAATATGAATTCTTATCAGAAAAATAGGAAGTAGAACACAAGAAAATAAATATAGGAACCTTACTCATCATCACACTATTGTGGCGTGCAACCCGATCCGAATAACATACCCGTGGAGACGTGCCACCCGATCCACACATAAAATTTACATAAGAAGATATATATATATACGGAGCTGATTTGCTCACTGTTATAAATTACTGAATATCGATCACAAGCACGCTAAGTGCATAATACCTTCTTGGGGAGACTAATAAAGCCGTAGGCTACAAAACTCAAGCACAACTGAGGTGCGACATATATATATATACACTCTGGATCTCAAGAGCTATCCTGCTCACATAACATCCCCACTACGCGGGACCTCAACACATAGGAAATTATCAAAGCCGTTTCACAACTCACACAACACAATCATAATAACACATGGATTTGACGAAGACAGAACAACATCCGCTGTCTTCCCATGAAAAGCGCTCTACTGAAATGTACATGCCTGGCTCATACGGAGCCCGTAATCATAGTTAAATCCATCCACAGACACCGAGTCACTTTGCTCGCACCAAACTAAGCTGATAGCTTTTACCTGGGTTCACATTAACCCACTTCCTCTCATAATATGCAAGAACAACCATCATAGCCGGGACAAACACCCCACAATCCACAACCAAATGAACTAAACGCCTCTCAGGCATAACTTCACAAATAAACAACATTGCACTTCTTTATACTCAGTCCAAATCTGCAATCCATCAAGTGACTACATGTCACACTTTATACAATCTTTTCACGGTCACGCTTCCACGACCTTCCACACAAGGCAACAAGTCTCCATATCCACCACTGGCCATACTACGATGTAAGACAAATCAAGAACCCATAACCAGGGTACAAAGCCTCTTCCACCAGATATCCATCTCAGGTGACACTGAAGGTAACACCACTCTGAACTTTCAAATCACTTTTTCTTGCTCTTCCGAGCTCATGACATCCTTATTAACACCAAACCACAATCTGGATTCTTACTCCCAGTTACATACTGCTTACCGTACCTAACATGCCAATATGAGGCAACACAAGAATTCCATCATAACTTCTGAACCACCAATAGGGTGAACACTTCATCATATAGAAACCTTTTACTTAACTCAATTCAAGAGTACCACCTCAACACACGAGTGAATTCCCACTATCACCCAACATGCAAATCCTTAAGTAGTAGTCTATACCACCATAACCCTTCTGGGATCCGCCTACACCTGACAGGCCATAACATTCAAATATTCCCACATGGAATCCATTACAACGGCCGACAAGCCTCATGCACACCAACACAAACCACCTACGTAACTTAATCACATAAAAGGAACCGATCATTGCCGTAAAAATGCCATTTCAACCATGGCTAATCAATCTTATTGCTTTTAATCATCTTCAATAGCCTCAGGAATAATAGCAACTTCTTTCAATTCATAGCAAACTCAACCCTCACTCATACCCAGTGACCTTGATTCACGAGACTATGCTGCCTAAATCCCGCAACCCGTCTCATACCCTTATGATAATCTTTCTACAATCCGGAGTTTATTTCTCTCACTCCTCCAATACTATCTTGCATGCTGAAACATATTATAGAATATTCCAACCATCTTCCTTCTTCTAAGAAATTACTCTGCAAAAGCTCGATTCTCGATCATACTGCTGCCTGAAACCCTCAAACGCCGCATTCTTAACTTTTGAACTCACTGGGACCGCTATTGAGAGTCACCCACTCTGGCTGGCCCCGAATACAATCAACTCCAAGGCTCTCCTAGCACAGGAACACCTTTTTCAATGAAACACGTGACTGAGTCACTATCCTTACAACTCTCCCATGCCTTAAAAAAAAAATTCTAAATCTTCCAAAGCCTAATCCTGGCATGACAGGGCCAACTTTTGCAACATTCATCAAATCCTACGCACAATCACCATTTTACTCATTTCCCTTAGCTGAAATAACTTGCCAACACACCGACAATCCGCAACCGTATGAGAAGACAACCCTACAACCCAACTGCAGATGGTGGGACTCCCCCACTTAGTCCGAAGCTACTCCTTGCGCCATTCTAGACCCCGCCGAGATCCTTTCTCCTTTGATAACACGACCTTGCTCAACATCCGTCCAATTCTTCCAAATCTTCTTGCTAGCACTCCCTAAATACTTAAATTCTCTAGCATCGTTCACACACTCCTCCTACTGAATAACCACTAGAATCCCCCACCGAGACCTTCCAACCCCGCCATCGCTAACCTATTCACAGAAGATAACCCACTTGTGAAAATCACCCGCGGACACCTTCCAACGACGCTGAAATGCACGCTCTCTGCAACTTTAATACCCCATCCTACGCCCTGCTTCATTTACCAACTTTACTAGTTCGTCCGCTCCTCATGGACATCCATTAAATGCGCGACAATATCTTCAAATTCCAAGCTATGCTGCTGCTCCCCCACTTTGCGACTGCTCGACTTCCGCTTCTTACACCTGGCCCCCTAGAAATGGAAACACCGCCTAGCCTCACTCCAGGATCATTCTCTGTAGCTCTCACACCAGCAGATCACCTCGACTTCAAACCCTTCGAAGATGATCTTGCTCTAGCTGCCTTCATTATCAACACTTATCCGGTACTGAACCACCGCACCTCACGATCTCTGCCAACCGCTTTCTTCAATAATTCTTCTCAATACTCTGACCCAACGCAACCGAAGAAACCATAGCACCGCCAAACTTAACACATTCCATTCGACCAATTACGGCGACTACACGTCACAGGTGCATATCCCACCTCAGTTGAAGACACCAAGTCTTACTACTTTATCAACCCCAACCGGACCATTCAGAATCCAAATACCTTTCCCCTGCCGGAACAAAAACACCGAAATCTCGAAATCAAACTTTGAGAAGACCTCCCTTCAAACCATTCATCACCCCAACATACGGGCAATCATTATATCATCATAACGACATCGCGCGACAACCAATCGAAAGCATCATCACTTCCTGAGCACAACCTTAAGGCTCCCAGAAACACAACTACTGAGCTGAAATAACATATTATTCTTCTGCAGGGCCATAACAACAGCCCCCACCAATTACACATGGAAACATCTCGAATTACATCCGTAGCACCATTTCAATTCCTCAAATTCCTGATTCATAGCAAGAGCTTCGCGACGCGTAAGATTGAGTAGGAATGAACATAGGAATAAACCTCAAGGAATCAACTCGCACGATGGGGAATCAAGAAGGGAAGTACTCCTAACAGCCCTGTAGCCTCTCGAAGATAAGTACAGATGTCTTCGTACCGATCCGCAAGACTCTACTAGACTTGCTAATGACTCGTGAGACCTATGGGAACCTAGTGCTCAGATACCATGTTGTCACGACCCAAAATCCATAAGGTCGTGATGGCACCGGACATCAATTTCAGGCAGGACAAATCATTAATTAATTGAAATAACTTTCCGGTTTTAATATTTATGAAAATATTTCCTTTAACTTCATTACATATTAACCAAGTAAAAATCTGTTAAGTAAAATAATAGTTAGATGTTACACTTTAACAAATATACCCCAACACATATCCCAGAACCCGGCGTCACAAGTACATGAGCAATTTCTAAGAATTTATGCAATCATTACAAAGCCTGTCCGAAATACAACTGGACAAGGAAATTTAAAATGGAATAAATACAGTAAGAGGGAGACTCTGTCAGCTGCGGATCGCCTCCGGATGATGCAGCTTGCCTAAATCTCCGAATCCTCCACATTGCTATGAAAGTACCTGTGTAATAAAATGCACAACAAGTGCATCATGAGTACAAAAGCAACGTGTACTCAGTAAGTCGCGCGCCTAACCTCAGAGAGGTAGTGACGAGAGGTCAAATTAGACACTTACTAAAGGTCAATTTAGAATATTTAAGTGTGACACTAAGCATGATGATCATAGGCAATTTATTAAAATCAGGAATAAGTATTTTCAACTCCGTTCACGTTTAACACTTTACATCTTCGCCATAATAATAATAATTAATCAACATGGATGATTTACTCAAATAACAATAAATTGACGGGAAGTAACAATTTCTTCCAAAATCTTTTTAATAACTTTAAATCTCTGTCATTTCAATTAATAACTTAATATTTCAGGCCAATAATCAGGCAAAATCATAGCAATTACGTAGTAAATATCATGCGCAAGCAATGCCGAGAGTTGAACGGCGCGGACCAACAATAATAAAATGTGCACTGCCGAAGGGTCGAATGGCTCGAACCATAGATGCATCTATCCGCCCCGCTCGCGAATCTATCATGCGATGCGGTTAAAAATAATACGGCTAGCCTGCTCGCGAATCATACCTGCGACTCAGGTGCTTATATGAATACACACACAAATACAGGGTCATCCTGCTCGCGAATCATACATGCGACTCATGCACCCAAAGTTAGACATATCCACATAATAAATCCGAATTTTATCAAGAAAACAATTTTTCTCAGGAAAGTGGTAAAATTCTTCTTAAAGGAACATGAAATATAGCTTTTAAATCTTTGTTATGAAACTCAATTGTCAAGTTTAATGATATTCCATAGTACAACCCAGTCCAGGTACACAAATATCCACCGTGAATCAATTCTCTTTCTAGAAGATTAACAAAATGAACTCTAGTCTTCTTTTAGATATTCAATTACGATTTCGATTATATTAGCAGTTTAATATCACAGGCAGGATTACAGGTACAACACGTAAGGCATTCTAGTGGGTCCTAGAATACTCGGACATGGCATAATAGTAGCTACGCACGGACTCCCGTCACCTCGTGCGTACATACCCCCGAAGGTAATAGCATGTACTGAATTAATTCACCTAGGGGGACGATTCCCCCTCACAAATTTAGAAAGGAGACTTACCTCGCTCCGAAATCTCCATAACCGGCCTCCAAGCCCTTCCGATGACTCCAACGGACGCACAACGCCCCAAAACTACCACATAACGGCAAAACAATGAAAATTCATCCTAATACTCACAAAAAATTCAAATTATATACTTCCCAACCCCGCTTGGTGAAATGACCAAAATGCCCTCGGCCCACGTGCCCGGAATTCGAAATTTCTCAAAGATATATTCTACCCATCGCCTTACTAACTCAAATATACAATTTACTCAAATATTCATGCTCAATTCGTGGCTAAAACATCCAAATTACCATTTTCTAGGTCTCTTTAAGATTTTCCCAAATTCCTACCAATTTCCATGCCTAATCCATGCATATAATCTTGTATTTAACTTAGAGGCATGAAGGAGTTACTTACCTTGACATTGCATGAAGGAATCCTCTCTTGAAGCTCTCCTAAAATCGCTTAATCCATGAGAAAAATGAAGACAAATGAACCAAAATTCTTGTTTTAAAACATTCTGTCCATGCCGATTTCCGCACCTGCGGTCCTACCTCCGCACCTGCGATCCTGCAGGTGCGGCCAATCTCCCGCACTTGCGTCTTCCTCAACCCCAGCCCAAAATTGCACATGCGCCCCACTGTTCGCACCTGTGGCTTTGCAGGTGCAGAAATTCCATCGCACCTGCGGTCCCCAGCCAAGCCTGCCCATTCTCGCACTTGTGGCACCCAAGCCGCACCTGCGGCCAAATCCTCGCAGGTGTGGATCACACCAGATGACAACAATCTTAACTTCTTCAAACTTCAAATCTTGATCCGTTAACCACCCGGAATCCACCCGAGGCCCCCGTGACCCCGTCAAATTATACCAACCTGTTCCAAAACATAATTCAGACTAGCTCGAGGCCTCAAATCACATCAAACAACATCGAAACCACGAATCGCACCCAAATCCCAACTTTATGAACTTAGGAATTTCTAACTTCTATATCTGATGCCGAAACCTATCAAATCACGTCTGATTGACCTCAAAATTTGTGCACAAGTCATATTCGACATTACAGACCTGCTCTAACTTCCGGAATCGCATTCCGACCTCGATATTAAAACTTCCACTTCCGGTCGAATTTCTCAAAAACCTTCAAATATCTATTTTTAGCCAAATGACTTCAAAATGACCTATGGACATCCAAATTCACTTCCGATCGCGCTCCCAACTCCATAATCACCATACGAAGCTATTCCCAGACTTGGAATCCCAAACGGACATCAACAACACTGAAATACACTTCAAGCCCTAATTTATGAAATTCTTCGAAAATGCTAACTTCCAGAATATACGCCGAAACACTCCCGGGTTATCCAAAACTCGATCCGGACATACACCCAGGTCCGAAATCATCATACGGACCTGCAGGAACCTTCAAATCCTTATTCAGAGGTCGTTTACTCAAAATTCCATTCTTAGTTGATTCTTCCAACTTAAGGCTTTCTGAAATGAGAATTTTCTTTCCAAATCAACTCTAAACTTCCCGAAATTAAATTCCGACCACACCTACAAGTCATAACACCTGAAACAAAGCTGCTCACGGCCTCAAACCGCTGAACGACGCGCTAGAGCCCAAAACGACCGGTCGGGTCGTTACAGGTATTGTGGCAATCACGCTGGAGGAAAATCATTGGTGAAAACTCTAATAAGAGTAGGATATTATTGTCCAAAAATAGAAGAAGATGCGGAAAGCTTTATGGCAAAATATGATAAGTTCCAACGGTAAGGGTACAATATGCATCGCCCAACAGAGCTGTTATATCCAGTTATTTTACCATGGCCTTTCATGAAGTGGGGCATGGATATCGTGGGTACCTTACCTCAAGCTAAAGGAAAGGTACGATTTCTATTAGTTTTGACAGATTATTTTTCAAAATGGGTAAAAGCAGTAGCTTTTAAACAGGTGCGAGAAAAAGAAGTCATGGACTTTATTTGGAGAAACATTATCTGCCGGTTCAGAGTTCCAAAAAAAATCGGGTGTGATAATGGCCCACAATTCATAGGCACGAAAATCACAGAACCTTTTCAGAGTTAGCAGATTAAACAGATAACGTCCTCACTTTACCACGCTGTAGCAAATGGGCAAGCTGAGTCAACAAACAAAGTTATTATTAATAATCTAAAGAAGATATTAGAAGAGTCAAAAGGAAAATGGCCCGAAGTGTTACCAGGAGTTTTATGGGCTTATCAAACGACAACAAAAACAAGCACATGAGAGACTCCATTTTCACTTATCTATGGTGCTGAAGCCTTAATCCCAGATGAGATAGGTGAACCATGTACAAGGCATACACAGGCAGCCGAGGAGAAGGAAGAGATGCAAATGAATTTTGATTTATTGGAGGAAATGAGAGAAGCGTCGCTAATAAGGATGGCGACTTATAAACAAATGATTGAGCGATACTATAACAGGAAAGCTAATCTGGGATACTTCAAGATTGGGGACTTCGTCCTCAAAAAGGTGTTTCAATCAACAAAAGCAGCTAATGCAGGAAAATTGAGTCAAAATTGGGAAGGCCCCTATAGGGTTCGGGGCATCACTGGAAAGGGAACATATATGAGTTGGAAACCATGGATGGCAAGATACTACCATCGAATTGGAATGCTGTTCATCTGAAGAAGTATTACTTTTAGATAAAGAAAGTACCCATGGGCAGGAATCACTCGGTTACAAATTTATTTTGTTCTTTTGAATTATACTAATAATTTTTGATGATAGGCAAAAAGCTAGCCCGTACCAAATGATGAAATTAGACCTGAAAGATACGATGAATACTAAACAAATTCCGGGTCTAGGTTATAACCTTTCTGATGGAAAAAGGGGTTATGCAGTCATCATTTAAATATATATCTCCAATTCATGTTTGTATTATCCTTTTCAAGAAATTGACCACAAGCAAAGAGTAATCCAGTGTGTGAGATTTCATACTTCAAAGCTCCAACACTAGGGGGACTATACATATAGAAGCCTGAATCAAAAACCTTGACGAAAACTTGGAAAGGCATAGACTTGCAAAAAGGACACGAGTTACGAGTTTTAGTCCAAAAATTAGTCATGGGATAATAGACTCGATTTTGAATTTCAAAAATCTGTTACAAAGAAAGAAATTATGAAAGTGTTGTATGCATAAATGATGTGCAAGTGTTATATGCATAAATGAAAAATGATGTACGAAATTTGAAAGTTCAAAGCATAAAACTTCCTCAAATTATTTCTTTTTCATGTTTACTTCGTCTTTCATATATTTACACCAATATGAAAATGATACGTCATCTTCATCAGTGTCGTTAACATAAAAGGTTCCACTTTTATAAAAATCTGTGTTTATTAAAGTCACGGACTGCTTAAGCATTTTTAAGTGAAAAGAAAAGGCTCAAATATCAAAGAGCAAAATAAACGGTAAAAGAAACCGAAACATATATTTAACCTCGGGAAAAAAAGCATTAGTTTATCATTAAAACCCCAAAATAAGATAGGGGTAACCAAAAAACAACCTTCCAAAAGACTTTCTACCAAAAAGTTGCGAACAAAACAACCAAATAAAAACAAGAAAAACTAAGGAGCATCATCTATGGGGGTGTTGATACCCAATTTTTCCCTCATATTTTTTAAAATGCATATATACTTTCAAAATAAATATTTGCATCATCATTTAGTTACAAACCTATACAAACATTTTTCATAATTTTTAGAAGCTCCAAATTAATTAATTTCTGCATTTTATTATATAAATATCTAATAATTATCCTTCAAATTATTTTGTGATGACTTAATCATCCAAACTTATCATTTACACCAACATGTATGTGTTACAATATTTTACTTCACTTTTTATAATTAAAATTACATTTTTTTGGCTAGTTGCACAGTTTTGTAATAATAGCCTATATTCATGTATAATTACATTATTTGTGCCAAAATAATTTTTTATTTTTATAATGTTAAGCTATTATTTTCCATCATTTTAGTTCACAAATAATATTTTTGTTATTTATTAATTACTTTTAAATTATTTTTTGATAAATATTGGATATTTAAAAACTAGCCCCAATTTCTAAACCAATTTTGGCCCAAATCCTAAGCCCACACCTCTCCACTCTTAGCATCTCAAACTAGCACAACCCTCTAAAATCCGCTCGCGACCCGCCTAGCTAACCCGACCGAACCCCTTTTTAAAATCCTGTCCGTCGATCTCTATGATCTACGGTCCACATCTAATTCCTGTTTTTTAATTAACCCAACCCCCAAACCCTAACCCATTCCCCTCTAATCCGCCGCCCCTAAACTCTTTCAATCTCACTTTCTCTCTCTAAAGAACCCTGGTTGCCTCCCTTCTAAATCCTTCTCCTAATCCCACTAAATAAGGGATTCGACTGCCATATTGGACCCCTTTAGGTACTGGTTGATCTCTTGTGGTGTTACCTAAGTGCTTTCCTAAACATGACAAGCAAATCTCTTCTGAAATCGAACCAAAATGGTTGAGATCTCTGATTTTGAGCGATATTTCGTGTATATACGTGCAATGTTACTGTGTGAGTTTGATTTCATTTAGGTTCTGCCGATTTTCACTTTTCCTAAAAAACTAGGGTTTACAGATTTCTCTCTTAAATTGATTTCGGATTGATTTGCATGTTTATTTTCCTTGTTTGTTGCTTAAATTACTCTTTTTCCTTGTTTGTTGCTCGATTTTTACTACTATATAAACCCCTTCCCATTCCCTCTTGGACAGACTCTTAATCGCTAAATTTTCCACTAAAAACTAAGGCTTTTCACTCTATTGTTCGTTTATTCTCTTGTTTTATTTTTGCTCTTGGCCGGCTGAAAGCCAAGGTCACCGGATTTCCTATTTTCTCGACCTTCCTTGGGTGTGAGCATTGCACTGGGTTCCTTGAAGCCCTTGGGAACTTGACGGATCTAAGGTTTTGGGTTACACTTCTTTGTTGACGTTCAAAGTGATTCTGTCCTTTTTCTTGTTTGTCTTCTTGTCGATCAGTAATTTGTTAGTTCTCAACCCTTGTAATGTTCATTCTCTTATGTTTCTAATCAACATATTCCTGCCCCTGAACTTGCATAACCTAATGTGTTTTCTCGACTATCTCTATGTGTGATTCTGCTTATAATATGAACCCCTCCAGCATTTGCTCATGCCTAAAATATTAGTTCTAAAATGTGAGTGTGTTTAACTCGAGTAAGTTAGATTGTTTGAAGTTTCTTTAGCTTAATGTATTGGTAATTTGAGTGTTTACATTAGTTACATGGCCTCATTCTGCTTCCTGACTTATTTTGGATTTCTATAGTGATTGATTTATATCCTTAGTATGCCCTAATCTGTGATAAAGCCCTCATTCTTGCTGTGATTTTCTCCTATGATCATGTTTGTCACTTAATATGTTCTTGCCTTGCCCAATTCTGTATCCCTAGCAACTAGGTGGAACCTTTCAGACTGGTTTTCTTAAATTGTGTACCTTATAACATTTGATTCACTTTGCCTCATTGGTATAAGTAACACTGTTTAATCCTGGTGTTTAGCATAATTTGTTCCTTTAGGCTTGAACTTGTTAGTTTTGTTAATTGTGACTTGATGCTCCATCACTTCTTAATGTGTAATCCCAGAAGCCTAATACTCATTGCCTCTTACAAATGTACCCTGCCCCAATATGCTAAGTGTAAACCTGCAACATTAACCTCTCTCTTGAGTTTGTGTACCCTCTGTGTTGATGTGTTTATTATGTGATAGTTTTTGCTATGCTTGTTTCTAAAAAATGCAAACCGGTGTTTTAAAAGGTGTGGGTGTAAGGCGAGGTGTTTTACATATGCCTCAGCGAGGCGTAAGCCCCGAGGCACGGGGCGTAAGCCCCATAGGTATTTAATTTTTAATATTTTATAAAATAATATAATTACAGTAAATATTTATAAACATGTAAAATTACAAAAAAAAACAAAAAAAACTATAAATATGTGAAATATATATATAGTTGTGCTTCATCCCCACAAAAAACTAATCAAAATAATCTATTATACGCTACTTAGAAGCTCATGTAACTTGAGTCGAAAAGAATAATATTTTCTACATGAAGGAACAAAAAGGATGACTAACCTGCAATTTGAACTTGCTGCTATGAAGGAGAATGACGTTCTCTTTGTATTTGTAACATAAAATGAATATCGTTGCTTTTGGGAGATATTAGCAGACTAGCGGACAAGATAAAGAATTGGGAAAGACCATAAGTTGGGGCTTCAATCAATAAAAAAGATCTTAACTTTTAAATTTAATACATTTCAGTTCCTTTTTACAACTTTTGAGTAATTACCACGCTGAATTTTGTGAATTTGGGTATTATATGAAGGACTTATTGAATAAATGTTGTTTTAATTTGAAAAAATCTTTGGGTCTTACGACTTACTACAAAAATGTTCCCCGAATGCTCGGGCGTACGCCCCGAATTGCTGGACATACGCCTCTTGAGATTTTCGCCCCACACCATCGCCCCGGGGCGTTTTTGGTGTGCCTCGCCCCGAAAACGCCTTTTAAAACACTGATGCAAATGCTCTCCTTCATACTCTACTACTTGACTACTATTTTCATTGATTTCTTACCCAATTCTAACTTATAATTCTTGGTCGGCTGAAAGCCAAGGCCACTAAAGCTTTTCCTATTAACCTCCCTAGTGTGAGAACTGCTCGGGGTCCACTAGGGCCTGAGGTTCTTAGCCATTTTCCTGACTACTCAATTATGCCCCTCTTTCTGTCTACTGAATGTGCAAATTGATTGTTTTTCCTGGATCCTATGATCAAACCATGGCTCTTGGGTTTGGTTCAAGTTCTTCTATGGTTTCTGGGCTATGTTGAGATCTGTGTGGAGACAAAGTTGAAGGCCTTGCAGGGCTAGGTAACTTTTGGGCCAGTCTTGGGTCTACTATAGTTATTTGTATCACTTTGTCATTATTGGTCCTATTATAATTCTGTAATAACAATTGGGGTATTAGTGAAGTTGGGGAAAACAGTTCTATTCTAATGTTTGCATGAAAGGGTAGAAATCCTGCCTATAGGATCTGAGGGTTTCATTTTGCTCAACATGCTCTATTTCTACATATTTGTTAGATAACATGCCTATAGGACATGAATATTTCACCTGTTCACATGTTCCACTCCCTCACATTATTACCAGCCTATTATGTTGCAACATAGTGATTATTTGTTCAATTTACTCTATGTTAGATATCATGCCTATAAGATCACGTTGAGTAATAAATACCTACTTTTCACAATATTCGCATAGATATCATGCCTATAGGAATATAATTGAATTGACTACTATTACTTATATTCCCATCGTATTGCTTGCCTAGAAAGTATGCCTAGAGGAATGAAAGGATATATAACCAGTTTCAATTACCAATCCTTGGAAATCCTTCCTATAGGATCCTGTTGCTCGCCTAGAAAGTATGCTGATAAAATCAAACGCTGGAAATTTTTAACTATCAAACCTTTTCACTGCCTTGTTGCACAAACAATTTAGAGATTATGCCTATAGGATTTACAGTACTTACGATCTGTATATTTTTTGTCCTAAGAAACAACAGTGCTGTGCGTTTTAAATTCAGAATCACATAGAAGCCATGACTATAGGATTTAAGGACTCTATTTCGTCTTAATTCTGAAATTTTTCAACTGCCTAATATGTAAAATCTGCTCGCGTGTATTTGTTTGTCTAATTGCGGAGGCTAATGTGAGCCTTTAAAGGGATTTAATTGCAGCCCTATTTGTTTTGATTTTTTGCCTAGTTTTAACATTTTGAGCAGCCTAAATTAAGTCTAGAACCACCCAAGATAGAGGTCCAAATGCCTCTTGGACCATAGGTGTGGGACGGGTAGTGCACGTATAAGGTACGATTTAGAATCAACTACTGCGCTTTAGGTAAAAAATTAAAGATAATAATCAGGTAGCAGGAGATGATAGTCTGTGCCTGCTGAAAATACGAGTAATACCCCATCTCAAGGGAGTTACGAAGTATTATTTATGTTTCACGAGGTGATCCTTTAGGCTAAAAAAATTAGGACCCCCCATCTTATCTTTGAATCAAGTGTTTGTATTTAATCCAAGTCTTTTGATAATAGTATTTCCCAAAATTCTTGTTCTCTCTGTCTTTGTTTACCTGAGTAATTCATATAATTCGAGTTCGGCCGGGACCCACAGTTGTGGATCTCGAAAAGTGCCTAACACCTTCTCTTCGAGGTAATTTCGAGCCCTTACCCGATCTTTGGTGATTCAAACTAGTAAACCCGAGTCATATGAAAATAGGTGCCCTAATGCACCTTAAAACCGTTAGGTGGCGACTCTCCTCTTTTAACACCTCCTTAAAAGAGTTGTCACATGTCGAAACCCGATTTCGCGAGAAAATGGGGCGCGACAGCATGGCGACTCTGTTGGGGATATTTAGGCTCTTACCATAGCGAATTTGATTTATGTGAATTAGTCTTCCCTGATAAACGTGTTTCCTTGTCTCTTTATTATTGCAGTTACATGAATATCCCGCTCCCGTTTCCCTTTTATTGCTGCATGCACATCCCTTTCCCTTATTCTCCCTCTTTTTGAATTCATATTAAAATGCAAATCCCTTCCCTTATTGTCCCTTGTTTTCTCGAATTGGCTCTAACATGCGTATTCTTTTCGTACTTATTTGCTCCGAGTTATCTTTTAAATTGCTACATTATGTCTCTCCCCATACTTACTCCCTTGCTTACTTTAGTACAACTTCCACATTGTGCGAACTAACTTCTTCTGTTTTCCTTTCTTTTCATGTCTTTACGTTTCATTTTAATATTGCATTTACTGTTTTCATCATGCAAAAAATATTTGACATTGTTTTGTTTATCTTTGCGTAAAGCATGCTCCACATCATATTCCATTTGTGCCTAAATAATACCATAGCGGCACTTGATGAGTGTTCACGCTCTTCCGAAATCGCCCTTTAAATGTGGAAAGGCTTATTTGCGGTAAAACTAGTCGATCAGTGGTGCAGTCAACGGTTCCGTGCCTTTCCCTCTCAAGTTGTCCGCTTGAGGGTACCGGTCTAGACTCTTCTAGAAACCCCACTCTAATCTTAACTGTGCATGCGTCATGTCCAAACCTAGTATGGGTTAGAACGCTATCCATGTGATAACCCGCTAAGGCAAGACTTGTCCAAAGTCCGTCGGAATTTCGTAATCCCAATGGACACAATTAAGATCTGTGCATTATTTGGAGAAAACATGCCAATATGTCGATCATTAATGTGTAAATAGTCAAATCTGGAGGGAGAGAGGGCTAACTTTATTTGTTTTGCAGAAATGAGGCACGAAGTCCCCAGGTTCAGTATGGTTCAAAATATCCCACCTTTCCTACTGGATTGGTAGAAAAATCTCTCACCAAGTGACAAAAATCATGTAAAAAGAGTCCTCGGGAATTTACCCTCTTTATTAGACATTCAACCAAATAATGCATTAATTGAGGTCGCCATCATGTTTTGGGATGAGAAAAGAGTTGTCTTCAGTTTTGGCAACATAGAAATGACTCCTCTGTTAGAAGAAATAGGAGGCTTCGCTGGACTCCCATGGGAAGCCCTGGTTTGTTGGTACCGAAAAATCGCGCTTCCCGAGGTTTTTTGAAAATGATGGGTTTCAAGAAAAATGATGAGTTACTCTATCTGAAGAAGTCTTATATACCATTTGAGTTCCTTTATGAGCGTTACGGGCACAACAAGTCATATCGCCTTTACCATGATGAACTTGCCATCACTTCTTTGGGTTGGACACACCATCGGGTTTTTGTATTCATTGTCTGTTTTCTGGGGATGCTGATATTTCCAATGAAGGGAGAAAGGATCCACACTCTCCTAGCTATGGTCGCTAGTACTTTAATGGAGGGAATATAGGGGAAAACTTATACCATTGTCCCTATGATTATGGTTGAGATGTATGGGCCTTAGACCGTTGCAAAAATGGGTATGGGCACTTCAAGGGTTGCAATCTGTTGCTGCAAGTAGGGTTGTTAAAACATTTCAGAGAGGTGAATACTGTCAAGAACTTCCGCGCTGACCGTGGAGTGACCACATAGCCTATCACCATACGAAGAGAATGACTTTTATCCCAAATAGGTTTGCGCAACGGGGAAACGCTTTGAGCTAGGTACATTTCTTCAGCAATCTGACTGATGAAAATGTGCATTGGATGTTTGAATGGTTCCCTATCAGCGAGGTCATCATCAAGACGAGAGAGGCTCCTCATCTCGTGTTAATCGGATTGAGAGGAATCTATCATTATGCTCCTATAAGGGTTATGAGGCAAGTTGGGAGAAAGCAGGTTATACCGCGGTTTTCCAACATGGTTCAGTACAAAGCAGATTTCAAGTGAAACACCATTCCATTCAAGTTTGAGGCACATCATATGTGGCATCAAAAGATCATTGTGGATAAAGATACCATCGATCCAGATCGGTATCACGCCGACCATGTGTACTTCTATCCATCATGGTTGGTAGATGATATAGCGGGAGATGTCAAGCCATGGGTTAATTTGAGGAATATGGTCATAGACGACGTTGCCGAAGCACAAGTCAAATACAGGATGTTGTGCAAAGGATTTTCAAATCTGAAGTCAGGCATTTGGAACAACATAAAGTAGACATGGAAGTAATCAACGAGTGGAAAGGAATCACTACTAAATCAACAGAGAGGTTGCAATATTTGGAGCAGGTGTTGATAGAGCTTGAGGGAAATATGAGGAAGAGGATCTCGGACTGTCAGAATGCAAAGAGCAATGAAGGAGGGCATCTAGCAAGGGCATATCTGCTGTTGGACATGTGCGACTTGGGGAACCTGATTGATGGAGCTAATAAGGCCAAGCATAGAGAAGGTCCCTCCGGGACCAAATAGATTAGGAATAATGTTTTATTTTCTTTCTACACTCGCTTTAGACTTTGGTTGTAATAAGGCAAATACCATTAGTGACTTTTTATAATTATTGTCATTTTAGTAGAGATTTGGTCCATTTATAAAATTAATGAAATGATGCAATTACTGGCATCAATTTTCTCCAAATCTATATGTTGCTTAGGCCTACCTCGGGCATAATGAGGTCCCCAAAATTAGGATGCGAATTTACAATTCCGCAATGTGTGTTTAAATACCGCAAAAATCCTTTTAATACTCCTTACTGACTTGTTTACCTTTTCCTTTTCCTTTTCTTTTGTTTATTCCTATTCCCTAAGGTTGGTTCGTGCATACCGGCGTTCATCAGTATATCATACCAGATCTAGAGGTCCTCCACCTCCTCCTCCTCCAAAAAACAAAGGAAAAGATAAAATGGACAATATGAGTGCAGAGAATATCGAGACTTCAGATGGTCGAAGTACTCCAGCACAGAATGACTTGGTCTGACAGTTAGAACAAAAAATACTGGAGTTACAAGGGGAACTTAAGCAGGTCAGGAACTTGGCAAATCTTTCCCTTACCCTGAACGTCCCTGACATCAACCAACAAAACGCCCAAAACCTAGCACCTCCCAAGAACACACAAAATCAGCACTCACAAAATCCTCCTGCACCTCATCAATATGCCACACCTCCTCAAAATCCTAATCCTCCACCAGTGCCGACCCCTCAACAACACCACCATTATCCGACCCAGTACCCACAAACCACCAACTACCACACTCCTCAAAACGCACCACAATCTAACCGTGATCCCCAAAAACTCAACCAACGACCACCACTACACCTAAATTCCTGTAGTCTATCAAAGCAACCCCATATAAAACCTTACCCCACACTCAACAACAGACCCTGTGAACATCGGAGTTCGCCGAGAAGGACCTGCTCATCAAGAACATGGCGGAGGAACTTAAGAAACTTACTAGCCGAGTCCAAGGTGTCGAAGGTGGTAAAGGAGTCGAGGGTTTGAATTATGAAGATTTGTGTATTCATGCAGACGTAGAATTGCCAGAGGGTTACAAACCTCCTAAGTTCGAAATGTTCAAGGGGACATGTTATCCAAAGGTACATTTGAGAACATGCTGTGACAAGCTCGTCGGGTTGGTAAAGATGAAAGCATTCACATGAAGTTTTTCATGAGGAGCCTCACTGGAGACAGCCTGTCCTGGTACATCAGTCAAAACCCGAAGAAATGGGTTAGCTGGGTAAACATGGCATCAGATTTTATGGATAAGTTCAAGTTCAATACAGAAAATTCAGCAGACATCTTCTACATCCAGAATCTTAAAAAGAAGCCGACAAAAACTTTCCGCGGGTATGCTACTCGGTGGAGGTCTGTAGCTGCAAAAGTAAGGCCAACACTGGAAGAAGAACAGATGAATAAGTTCTTCGTCCGAGCTCAAGATCCGCAGTATTATGAGAGACTAATGGTTATTGAGAACCATAAATTTTCTAACATCATCAAGTTGGGAGAAAGAACAGGGGAGGGGATTAGGAGCGAAATGGTAACAAATTTTGACGCACTCCAGGCTACAAAAAAAGCCTTGCAGTCGGGCGGTATTTCTAAAAAGAAGGAAGTAGGGGCAGTGATGGTGGCCCAAGTTCCGAAGCCTCCTCTCACATACCAAACACCCCCACCTACATATCAGCCTTCACCTCCCAGATACCAACAACCTGCAGCAACTTACCATATTTATAACACCTAACCAGCATACTACCATTCACCACCAGCCCGCCAAAATTATTAAAAACCTAGACCAATTTTCGATCGCAGACCACCCAGAAAATACACCCCAATTGCTGAACCTATCGACTAATTGTATGAGAGACTGAAGGCTGCCGGTTATGTCACTCCCATTCCCGCCATTTCCATGGAAAATTCCTCCCAGTGGGTCAATCCAAACAAGATGTGTGTACCACTCGGGCATGAAAGGTCATACTATTGATGAATATTGCACTTTGAAGGATAAGATCCATACGTTTATTGACACCAATTATATACAAGCAAAAGAGGCTGCACCTAATGTCCGCAATAATCCTCTCCCAGATCACAGGGGCGAGGGGGTAAATTGATAGAAACCGACGAAGAATGGGATCCAGAAGGGTCAATTGGGCTCATTCGTGTAGGGGATAGTCCTAAAATACCTCCAGTCACTCTCACACCTATTGTGGTACAAATTCAGTCATCGATTGAGGTTGAGGTAGCCTTATCGACTCCGTTTGAGGTTGAGGTAACAACACCCTCAACCGCGCCAACTCCGTTCAAAGTGGAAGTGACCACGCCCTTCACCGTGACAGTAGCATCTACACCATACTTTAAGTCCAATGCTATACCCTGGGGCTATGCTGCAAAAGCGAGAAGGAAAGGAAAGGGGGAAATGGAGGAAACAGGTGCAGCACAAGGCATGTCTAGAACCGGTAGGGTTTATACGCCCGAGCATTTGGGAGGGACAAGTAAAGAAGCCATTTCTAAGCCGTCTATCATTGAAACTGGACCGGATGATCTTTGGAGAAAGGTTCAAGAAATAAAGTATTCCGTGGTTGATCATCTGAACAAAACTCTTGCTTAGATATCCATTCTATCGCTACTACAGAACTCCGAGGTGCATAGGAATGTGTTGATGAAAGTGTTGAACGAATCCTATGTACCCAACAACATTACCAGTGGGGAGATGGCCAATATGGTAGGACAAGTATTGGAAATCCATAAGATCACTTTCCACGAAGATGAATTACCATCGGAAGGGTTGAGTCACAACAGCGCACTGCATATGACAGTACAGTGCAAGGACAAATTAATTTCCAGGGTCTTGATAGATGGGGGTTCAAGTCTCAACATCTGTCCATTAAACACTTTGAAGAGATTGGGTAAAGGTTTGCATGAGATACGAGCAGGAAGTATGAACGTGAGAGCATTCGATAGGTCTCAAAGGGCCACGATTGGTGAGACCAACCTCTGTTTGCAGATGGACCCGACTTGGTTTGATGTTGAATTTCAAGTGTTGGACATATCCTCCACATACAATCTGCTGTTGGGAAGACCTTGGATACACGCTGCTGGGGCCATAGCTTCTACTCTGCATCAGGCAGCAATCAGGCTGTTTCGGTTGTTGAGAAAAGTTCGAATGGAACCATCAGAAGTGATCATCCATAGAGACGGGAGTAATTCTATTTACACCAATAAGACTGTTCCGGTTGTTGAGAAAAGAAGAAAGTTGGGTGAAGAGACTTACCATCGCATTGAGCGTGTCAACGCGATTGAGAAAGATAAATAGTGGAGTAGAAAAATAGAGAGCATATTGGCATGGGAAGGATATGAACCTGGTAGGGGTCTCGGTAAGAATCTCCAGGGCATCACTAAATCAATACAGCTAAACCGTCACAACACAACCTTTGGACTTGGATATCAGTAAACCTGGTAGGAGTATAATGATTGGTCGCCACCATAGCGTGGTCCTTATTACGCTCTTGAGCAGCCGGTACCACATTTGAGCCAATCCTTTCATCAGGCCGACATGATGTGGAGATCTGAAGAAGATGAAGGTCTAGCTGGCTTAAGGAATCTGTTCTTGGAACATGAAGATATGGATTTCAGTGCAATAATTAAGAGGGAGGAGGAGGAAGGCCTCGTCATTCAGACAGTGGAGAAGGGAGCTGTTCTCAGGAATTTGACCGCCACACCATCACAGGCCCGCCGAGTTCCGGGGTAGCCTGGCTGCTAGTATCATTTATTTTGAAAACATTTTTTATGGGCGTTTTAAAGACATTTTTCAGTATTTTGTTATTTTGCTTTGAAACAATTTTTGGATCGTTAAATTTGCCTTTGTTTGACGTTTTGGTATTTATCAATGGGTTACTATTTTAGTATTTATTATTATCCTTTATATTTTCTCTCTATAACACTATTATTACTTATCCTGATGAACCAACAACTGTGACATGTAATGAGACAACGCAACATAAGGATAGTGACTTTGAGGAAATAAAAGAAGAAGATATAATACCAAAGGAACTTGTCAGAGAAGTGGAAAATTTTGAGAACAAGCGTAAGTCCAATATGGACGAAACCGAGATAGTCAATTTGGGAAATTTCGAAACAGTCAAAGAAACTCGCATAAGCATTCACCTGTCACCATTAGAGAAAGAAGAGTACGTCCATTTCCTGAAAGAATATGAAGATATTTCCGCATGGTCTTATGATGATATGACTGGTTTGAGCACATCTATAGTTTCTCATAAACTACCTACCAATCCTAATGTGTCCGCCGGTAAAGCAGAAGCTCAAAAAGTTCAAGTCAGATATGAGTTTGAAAATAAAAGAGGAAGTCACCAAGCAGATCAAATCCAAGGTTCTCAGAGTGGTTGAATATCCAACTTGATTGGCTAACATCGTTCCTATTCCGAAGAAGGATGGGAAAGTCAGAGTATGTGTCGACTATCGGTATTTAAACAGAGCAAGTCCCAAAGATGATTTTCCGTTGCCTAATATACACATACTGATCGACAACTGTGCCAAGCATGAACTCCAGTGTTTTGTGGACTGCTTCGCGGGATATCGTCAGATCTGGATGGATGAAGAAGATGCCAAGAAGACATCCTCTATTACGCCATGGGGAGTGTATTGCTATAAAATGATGTCGTTTGGTCTGAAGAATGCTGGGGCCATTTATATGAGGGCCATGACAACCATTTTACACAACATGATACATAAAGAGATAGAGGTATATGTGGACGACATCATCGTCAAATCCAATAAGGGTACAAATCACATAGCAGACTTGAGAAAGTTCTTTGATCGACTTAGAAGGTATAATTTGAAACTGAACCACACAAAATGTGCTTCTGGGGTCCCTACTGGAAAGTTGTTAGGGTTCATCGTCAGCCGCCGATAAATTGAGTTTGATCCGTAAAAGGTCAAGGCTATCCGAGATTAGCCACCTCCAAGGAACAAGAAAGACATGATGAGCTTCTTGGGGTGTCTCAATTACATCAGCCACTTCATAACACAATCGACCGTAATCTGTGAGCCGATTTTCAAAATGTTAAAGAAGGATGCCGCAACAAGTTGGTGTGAAGAATATCAAAAAGCTTTTGACAAAATCAAGGAGTATTTGTCCACACCACCAGTCCTGGGACTTTCAGTTGCGTCTTGGGACAACACGATGAGACGGGGAGGAAATAGCAGGCCATATATTATCGGAGTAAGAAGTTCATACCCTATGAGGCACGATATTCCTTGCTGGAACGCACCTGCTTCTCCTGAACATGGATAGCTCAAAAGTTGAGGCACTACTTCTGTGCCTACACCACATATCTCATATCAAGGATGGATCCTCAAAAATACATTTTCCAGAAACCCATGCCTACAGGGAAGCTGGAAAAATGGCAGATACTGCTGAGTGAATTTGAAATCGTCTATGTAACTCAGAAGGCGGTCAAGGGACATGCATTAGTAGGTCATCTGACAGAAGATCCCGTAAGAGGAGAATAAGAATCGCTGAAAATGTATTTTCCCAATGAAGAAGTATCATTTGTAGGGGAAGATATCTCTGAAACCTACGACAGTTGGAGAATGTTCTTCGATGGGGATGCAAATTTCAAAGGAGTGGGTATCAGAGCTGTTTTGGTGTCAGAGACATGTCAACACTATCTGGTATCCACGAAACTCAGATTCCGTGCACCAACAATATGGAAGAATATGAGGCTTGCATCTTGGGGCTCAATTTGGCCATTGACATGAATATCCAGGAATTGCTGGTAATTGGTGATTCAGACCTTCTGATACATCAGGTTCTAGGGGAGTGGGCTACAAGGAATACCAAAATATTACCGTATCTGTACTATGTGCAAGAGTTGATGAAGAGATTCACAAAGATAGAGTTCAGACATGTTCCGAGAATCCAGAATGAGTTCGCAGACGCATTGGCCACCTCCACCTTGTCTTTCATGATACAACACCCGGAAAAGAATTTCATCGACCCTATTCCAGTAAGGATCCATAATCGGCCAGCTTATTACGCTCATGTTGAAGAAGAAACGGATGGGAATCCGTGGTTCCATGATATCAAGGAATACTTGGCAAAAAGAGAGTACCCGGAGCATGCAAATCATACTCAGAAATGCACACTCTGAGGATTATCCAACCATTTCTTCCAAATAGGAGAAATTCTGTACAGAAGGACTCCAGACCTAAGATTATTATGGTGTGTTGATGCCAAAGAGACTTCCAAACTGCTTGAAGAGATACATGCCGGAACTTGCAGACCACACATGAACGTTTTCATTTTAGCTAAGAAGATATTAAGAGAAGGATATTTTTAGATGACTACGGAAACAGACTGCATTAGATATGTCCAAAAGTGTCATCAATGCCAAATACATGCAGATATGATATGGGTTCCACCAAATGAACTTAATGCAACAAGTGCACCTTGGCCTTTTGCCGCTTGGGGAATGGATGTAATTGGTCCGATCGAACCCACCACTTCAGATGGGCACAGGTCGTTCTAGTAGCCATAGACTAATTCACAAAAAGGGTTAAGACTGCATCTTACAAAGCTGTAACCAAGAAAGTCCTTGCAGATTTTGTCATGGATCGTATTGTTTGCCGATTCGGGGTGCCAGAATCCATCATCACCGACAATGCCGCCAACCTTAACAGTGACTTAATGAAATCTATGTGTGAAACCTTCACAATCAAGCATAAGAATTCCACAACATACATGCCTCAAATGAAGGGAGCTGTGGAGGCCGCAAACAATAATATCAAGAAAATATTGAGAAAGATGGTAGACAACCACAAGAAATGGCAACAGAAGTTACCATTTTACTTATTCGGGTATCGTACCACAGTCCGCATATCAACCGAAGAAACCTCCTACTTGCTGATCTACAGTACTGAAGCTGTCATTCCTGCCGAAGTCAAAATTCCTTCCTTAAGAATTATACAAGTGGCTGAAATCAGTGACGCATAATGGATACGAAGTGGCTATGAAATTTTTTCTCTTATTGACGGGAAAAGAATGAATGCGGTATGCCATGGTCAACTTTATCAAAAGAGAATGTCTAGAGCTTTCAACAAAAGGGTCAGACCTAGAAAGTTCACACCGGGGCAGCTGGTGCTGAAGCGGATCTTCCCACATCAAGATGAAGCCAAAGGGAAATTTTCACCCAATTGGAAAGGGCCCTACATGGTTCACAGAGTACTAATAGGAGGAGCACTCATACTTAAAGAAATGGACAGAGAAATTTGGCCAACGCCTATCAATTCAGACGCAGTCGAGAGATACTATGTTTAGATTATTTACATTCCTTCATCTGATATAACTAAGCTAAGCTTGATCTGATTCCCATTTAAGAGGGGATACGTAGGCAGGCATGTGGGTTCAGTCACAATTCAATAAAATCTTCATTTTTACAATGGTTAGAAAATTGGGGCAAAATTTTGAGGAGAACCCTCAAAATTCCGGAGCAAGTCCAGCCAACTTCGTCATGTGCAGAACAGTCAAACAATCACTTGTTGGACTAAAGAATTCACAATGTCTCTAAAGTGTCACAGCCATTGGTTCATCTAATTTACTTGATATTGCATTATACTATGTTTTTTTAATAACAACATTCATCAAATTCACGCATATTTTCTCGAAAACTTTATTTTTTTAAAACAGCCATATGCTACCCAGGACAACGCGAAAATGATCTCAAAACAAGAGCAAAAGCAAAGCAAGAAGGTGAAATAACGGACCCAACTTCCTTTCAAAACTCACGATTTTCCTTTGGATGCAGGCACAATGAACGTAATAGGATTATGCACAAAATCACTATCTTCATAACGGCAGAATTACCAAACGCGAACATATCTCCAACTAAGAAATACTCTACTATAACTCATTTCCCTCTTTTCCATGCAGCTAATCATTGCCTTCCTAATTGCTTGAGACTAAGCATTGTCTCCTGATTGCATGAGACTAAGCACTGTCTCCATTCCTTGCATGAGACTAAGCACTGTCTCCGTTCCTTGCATGAGGCTAAGCATTGCCTCCCTAATTGCATAAGGCTAAACATTTCCTTCCCTTGCACGAGACTAAGCATTATCTCCATTCCTTGCATGAGGCTAAGCATTGCCTCCATAATTGCATAAGACTAAGCATTGTCTTCCCTTGTATGAGACTAAGCACTATCTCCTATTCTTGCACGAGGCTAAGCATTGCCTCCCTAATTGCATAAGACTAAGCATTGCCTTCCCTTGCATGAGACTAAGCACTGTCTCCTCTTCTTGCACGAGGCTAAGCATTTCCTCCCTAATTGCATAAGGCTAAGCTCTGCCTTTCCTTGCATAAGACTATGCATTGTCTTCTAATTGCATGAGACTAAGCACTGCCTCCCTTTCCGTGCATCGTGACTAAGCATCTTCTCCTCTGTTACGCCCTGCAATATTACGACAATATTTCATCCCGCAATATTATTACGATGATGTTACGCTTCACAGTATTAAATTACGACGATATTGCACCATGTAGTATTGTACGTTGAATTTGTCTTAAGGTAATTGACATTTGTCCAAGGAAAAAATATTATTTGGAGATTTAAAGTATTGGACTATTTCAAACAAGTGATAAGTAAATTCATGGAGGTAAGAAGGTGAGCGAATCAAAGAAAATGAATTTCTGTCGAAGTTTGACATTTTGAGATAAAATATGGCCCGAGCTAAAATACCCTGTATTTATGGACTAGTACCATACAAGTTACCACATGGCCATGATAGTAAGGTGTATAAAGTGTGTTAAAAATAAGTTGTATTTTAAGTAATTTTAAATAATTTTAAATTATACGGATAATTGATTAATTACCGGGTAGCGGGATATTATCTAATTAAATTCATTGGTTGAGAATGGATAAGCCCAATGTGGCAGCCACATATGAGCCACTAAGTGACTCTTTAAGTCACTTTTCAAGGTGGCAATATTAAAGAGATAGCACCTTATCTCATTTTTGGTTGAAAGTGCTATTAAGCATTGTGACTTCAAAATGAAAAGGGCTTAGCAAAAATTGAATTGATCTCTAGCATTATAATCTCTTACGGAAAATTTCAACCAAACTCTCCATACTTAGTAACATCACTTCTAAAAGCTTCAGCCAAGCTTCCCATTTCATAGTTACATCAATTTTAATCACTTAAGGAAAAGGTTTCAGCCAAGATGTTCTCCCGATAAGCAACGTTATTGCTTCGAGTTTTTCATACAACTTGTTCCGTATTTTATCGCAATTAACATGTGTTAGAGGATTGTCAAGATAATCGACTCAGGTATGTTAAGGCTATCCCTTTTTTTTTGGCATGATCCAAATAATACAAATGAAACGAGCCAAATACGCAACTCTCATAAATGACTCTATTCATAGAAATACTAGGGGTGTCTATATTTTTGATTCCCCATGTGAATTATTATTATATCTTCTGTTCATGGGTCTCAGAAAAATACGTATTTGATAAAGTTTATCCGAAAGGCATATTGAGTTTTATGGAATTCCGAGAAAATCTTATTGACGTATTTCTTATGTATTTCATGCATTTATACATGTACATTGACCCATGACTCAGACGTCGTTATATACGCGTATATAAATATATATATATATATATATATATATATATATATGGGATATGGGATATGAGAAAAGGTTATGGCGTTATATACGCACCACCACCTGATCAACTGGTATAAGTTGATGATTTTGCCCACAGTGGCGAAGATGATATGATGGGATGCCCTCAGAGGCCTAATGATGTTATGAAACACGTACCTATGCACGACATGACACTTTAATTTTTTCATGATTTACAGAGTTATCCATACTTACAGGTTAAGTCATTTACTCTATATTTCTTCCATGTCTGTTATGTACTTATTTAGGTGCCTTACATACTCGGTATATTATTCGTACTTACGTCCCTTTTGCCTGGGGACGCTGCATTTCATGCCCGCAGGTTCCGATAGACACATTGAGAGCCCTCCAAGTAGGCTATCAGCTTAGCGGAAGATGTTGGTGCGCTCCATTTGCTTCGGAGTTTCTTGTTTGGTTAATATGATTTAGACGTGTATTGTATGGTATGACGGGATTCTATCCCGACCTTTATAAAAATTATGTATTCTTAGAGGCTTGTAGACAGATGTCATGTACGTAAAAGGTTGTATGGACTTGTCAGCCTATGTTCAGTATACAGGTGGTTGTTTTGGTCTTATAGGCCCGTATGTATTATGTACAAGTTGATATCACATGGTGTATTTTACTTATTTCACGGCAGACTTCCGGCTCAGTTATCTATGATAAGTATGACATGAAAAGATACAGTATGTTGGTACTAGGTTGAGTAAGGTATCGAGTGCCCATTGCGGCCCATAGGTTTAGGCCGTGATAAAAGTGGTATCAGAGCAGTTCTGTCCTAGGTAGTCTACAAACCGTGTCTAGTAGAGTCTTGTTTATGGGTGTGTCGTGCACCACACTTATAAGTAGGAGGCTAGAGGGCATTTAGGACTATCACTCTTTCTTCTTACTCTAGATCGTGTCATAGAGCTCAATTGTAAGAACTCAATTTCCTAACTCTATCTTATTCATAAAACGACGATGCCTACATCCAGAAAGACGGTTGATAAGAGATATAGTTGTGGAAGAGTTGAGTCAGAGGAACTCAATTTTTTCATCATGCTTATGATGGATAAATTTGAGGTATTCAGTAGATCATGTATGTACTAAGACATGTAAGTTTCTTGATAAGGATCTCTAAGGCAAGAATGTCTATCCACTCTCACGGTAAGAAGGAATAAGAGAATCGGAAGGTAGATACAAGTTTCAGCAAATGAAAGAAGCAAGGTGAAGAAGGGTACAAGGTACCCAATTAATGAAGGTTAGCGGTGTTTATAATTCAGGCAGAGGAATTTAAGCTTTTTGAGTTATATTCAATTATAACAGAGGTATGTACAATTAGTCACACCCATCTCAATTATACTCTATGGAGCTAACAAAAATAGTTAAGAGAAGGACGAATATCAGGAACCGGCTGGGGTTAGAGTAACCCAAAATGATGGTTGGATTGCTTGCGTTAGTTGACATTTCTGAAGGTTACTGTAAATGTTCTAACAAAATCTCCTTGTGAGACACCCTGATGGTACACTCTGAAATAATACAGCTAGATATGAGTACAAAAAAAAGGGCACTGGAAGCCTTGAAAGAATAAATGTTACCTTAGTATGGCTCTGTCCCTAGTAAAGAAAGAATGTTAGGCAACCTGAAGAGCCAGTAGATGGAGCAAGAGGAGCTAAAAACAATGGAATGTCCTGTTGAAAATTTCAAAATAAAGTGTTAGATAGAAATGTTAGAACGAAATGAGAAGAGAGTTAATGAAGCGTTATGAGTATGATGTGATGCATAGATGACAACGGTAGAAAAAAAAATGTGACGGTATTGTAGGATATATAGTCAAGTGAAGGAGAAGAAGAGAGCAGCCAGGCCTTGAGACAACAAAAAAGTATAGGCCATAAAGTTATATCCTCATTTCGAGAAATAAGTTCGTGACTCCAACGCGACTACCAGAAGCGAGATTTAATCCCCAGAGTAATAGAAACTAGTATGGATTGGTGAACAAGATAAGCTAAACATGAATTAGGGACTGAGTGATTGACAATAGTCGGCATCATGAGAAATTTCAGATTTTGTTCCGGCAATAATAGAATGGAGAACAGAAGAAGATTCATGAGAAATTCAGAGAATGGTCATTCAGAAAGATGTTTCCCTGAAGCAAGTCATGCGATCAAAGTTAATCTTAAGAGACAATGTGTGTTAGTTACACTAAGTGTCACCCTCGTGATTAAGGAATTTCATTATCCTTGTTATATAAGGATTACCTCAACGCGAGTAAGGGTCACGATGATGTGAAATGATACCAAAAATGAAGAAGTAAAACATCTATAGGTAGGTTGTCATAGCTTCAGCTCTTAGTACTCCTCTAAAGGGGGGAAATATGGAGTGATGTGACAGTAAGTCAGAATTAAGCAAATATAGTAATTACGGAATGGTAAAGGAAAAATGTAAAACAAAAATAAAAATGAATGAAAAAAAGGATGAGATTGCACTTATTCAAAGCATCATAAGATATGCTATGATTCCAGGACGTTATGTAAGCACGACGACAAGAAAAAGGAAGTAAGGGTTCCTGCCTGGAATGTTGTTGTTAGATAAGGAGCCAGTACGTGAGGTAAGTTAAGACAAGGAAATAACCCAAGAAAGATTATGCATAATATGGATATGAGAATGGGCCGACGAATAGTTAGTAGTTGATTCCAGAAAATCCTAGTCATGACTAGACAAAAAACTACAGACAAATCAGCGGATCATGCAAGATAAACGTAGTAAACCCCCAACATGGAGGATTCAACCTCGCAATAATGTCATAATAACACTTGAGATATATTCAAATAGGAGTCGAGGTAGTTAAAGGTACCATAAGAGTGTTACGGGGATAAAAAAAAGTACCACTGAGAAGGCAGTCAAAATATTAGTTCAGAAGTAACCCTACAAGCACAAGGGCACGGAGGTAAGCAGCTACGGATGATTATAGGCAAGGAAGGACGTCAAAAGGTCCGTAATAAGCTCACAACTTTACGAGAGTCCAGGGTTCTCCCTAAGTATTACAATGAAAGACTAGCTGAGAAAATAAAGAAGAAGGCGTCAACCTAAGCACAACAACCTATAGAGGAAATGGTCGTGTAACAACAGTCTCACAACAACATCGGGAGCACTCCAAAGGAAAGTGGCACATACCGTGGTTAATGAACGAGAAGTAAAAATTAAAAGTAATATTCAAGATCATATGAGTTTCACGAAAACTATGGCATATGTGGGCACTGAGATAAGCTAAGTATGGACGCAACACAGGGGTAGAAAGACCAGGAAAAGTAATAGCTTATCTTGAAAGAAAGCTAAGATGGAACGAAAGAAATTATTCGATCAATGATCCAAGAGTTGGTTACATTACGAACGCACTTAAGGGTTTGAAGTTTTATACATGCATCATATACACCCGTAGAAGACTCCGGTATAAGTTAAAAGGAAAGAGTTGAGTCCAAGTCATAAATCAAGAATTGAATTGTTAGACGATTATATCAAGGATATTCCATAGAATCCATGAAAGACTAAAGTAATAACCAATATCATGAGCTGCAGATCGAAATATAATTTAAGCCTACATAAAGGTTTATCAGAGGGAAGAGGAAACTAAAGAGTTACACCAACTAAGTAAATCGGGAGTCTGATTATTGGACCCGAAAATTATAGACCTCATGATTTAGAACATTGCAACATCACTCTTAAATATCAGAGGTACTAAAAGATATAGTACATTAGCCATATTCTATAATGACTCTACGATAAAGCCATTCAGAAGAGCACCGGCCTCATAAAGAGTCAGTATGAAGCTCTCACCGGATTGTGCATGCACTAGAGGTGCAAGTATTATAATAGAGCTTCAAGTTGTGAATATGAATTACACCTATGTGGAAAGGAGGTCATGAAAGGGATTTCTTAGAAGATGTGATGCGAGATTTTAAGGTAAGAAAGGTGAAAATGAACAACATACATGATACTCAAACATAGGAGGTTATGAATAGTCCATACTTTGGATAGAAGGCTAAAAGCGCGAGGATTCAGTATCCATGAATGATAGCAGTGTCGTCAGTGGCGTATCTTCTAGCCTATCGACTAGGCATCGAAAGTCCTGACTAAGAGAATAAAAAAGAGTTAGAGACGATGTGATGTCTCGCTTGACGTTCCCAAAATGATATAAGGAAATCTATGATGCAAACAAGTCGAAAGGCTACAAGTAATATAAATAAAGATGTGTAGGTCGCAAGCTATAACAAAATGGATAAGTCCTCAGGGTTAAGCCCATGAAAACAAAGCTCACTATACCCTGAATGAACTCAAAGGAGTCTAAGACTAATAACATGTAGAAGAGATAGAATGCTGCCCTGTTAATAGGATGAAGGTGTAATTGTTATAGACAAAGGATGGCGTTTGGGATTTCTATTGAGTAATGATCTGACGAGGAAAAGAAAGGGATCTCCTGAATTGGATAGGATTAAAATACCCATGCAAGGTGAATCACATTGAGATGCTGTGAGATACCATTAATGAAAGCAGGGTATCACCCCAGGTGGATCAATCTAATCATTTCAGATGTTCCCTGATAAAACGTGAGCCCTAGAGGCAGTGTTACATAAGAGATCAAGTTATCAGTGGTAGATGATAGATCAACATTAAGGTGAATCAACACTGGATGGATAAAAGTCACAAAGTATGAGATGAGGTAAGACCATCAGTCTTAAGGATAAGCAATGAGGGTAACCTAGAATTATTTGCAGACCTTAGTAAAGGATTATGGTATAGTATGACCTACTAGATGCAGTAAAGTCATACGAACGGATAACCAAATCTATAAAATAAGATATGGGAAAATTCGCAAGTTCTACAGAGTACCGAGCGAAGAACTTCAGTACACCTATAGATTCCTAGAGAGGCATCGTATTAAGCCTTGTATATGTTTACAAAATAAGGTCTAGAGATTGGATAAAAGCTGGAGTAAAAAGGGGAGAAGAGTCTTATAAGCACACTTACAAGGCCAGTATCGTAGAGGCCACATGAAAGAAGGTAACAACAGTTACGAGATTGAGAAGAATTCGGTCACAAGTCATGGCATGGGAAAGAGGCCTAAAGGGAGGAATGATATGAACTTTCGATATATTCAAAGAAAAGTTCCCTAAATGGAAAGGAGAATATTAAAGTATTCGCAAGAGCTATGGGTCGTGAGAATGATAAGTGCATCAATCAACATTAGAGGACGAATGTTCCAAAGGGGGGAATGATGTTACGCCCTGCAATATTACGTCGATATTTCATCCCACAATATTATATTACGATGATGTTACGCTTTGCAGTATTAAATTACGACGATATTGCACCATGTAGTATTATACATTGAATTTGTCGTAAGGTAATTGAAATTTGTCCACGGAAAAAAGAATATTTGGAGATTAAAAGTATTGTACTATTTGTAACAAGTGATATGTAAAATCATGGAGGTAAGAAGGTGAGCGAATCAAAGAAATGAATTTCTGTTGAAGTTTGACATTTTGAGATAAAATATGGCCCGAGCTAAAATACCCTGTATTTATGGACTAGTACCATACAAGGTACCACATGTCCATGATAGTAAGGTGTATAAGATGTGTTAAAAGCAAGTAGTATTTTAAGTAATTTTAAATAATTTTTAATTATGCGAATAATTGATTAATTACCGGGTAGCGGGATATTATCTAATTAAATTCATTGGTTGGGAATGGATAAGCCCAACGTGGCTGCCACATATGAGCCACTAAGTGACTCTTAAGTCACTTTGCAAGGTGGAAATATTAAAGAGATAGCACCTTATCTCATTTTTGGTTGAAAATGCTATTAAGCCTTGTGACTTCAAAATGAAAAGGGCTTCAGCAAAAATTGAATGGCTCTCTAACATTATAATCTCTTACGGAAAATTTCAACCAAACTTTCCATACTTAGTAACGTCACTTCTAAAAGCTTCAGCCAAGCTTCCCATTTCATAGTTACATCAATTTTAATCGCTTAGGGAAAAGGTTTCAACCAAGTTGTTCTCCCGATAAGCAACGTTATTGCTTCGAGTTTTTCATACAACTTGCTTCGTGTTTTATCGCATTTAACGTGTGTTAGAGGATTGTCAAGATAATTGACTCAGGTATGTTAATGCTATCCCTTCTTTCTTTTTGGCATGATCAATAATACAAATGGAACGAGCCAAATACGCAACTCTCATAAATGACTCTAGAAATACTAGGGGTGTCTATATTTTTGATTCCCCATGTGAATTATTATTATATCTTCTGTTCATGGGTCTCAGAAAAATACGTATTTGATAAAGTTTATCCGAAAGGCATATTGAGTTTTATGGCATTTCGAGAAAATCTTATTGACGTATTTCTTATGCATTTCATGCATTTATACATGTACATTGACCCATGACTCAGACGGTGTTATATATGTGTATATATGTATATATATGTATATGGGATATGGAAAAAGGTTATGGCGTTATATACGCACCACCACTTGATCAGCTAGTAAACGTTGATGATTTTGCCCACAGTGGTCAAGATGATATGATGGGATGCCCTCAGAGGCCTGATGATGTTATGAAACATGTACCTATGCACGACATGACAGTCATATACATATGCATGACACTATAATTATTTCATAATTTACAGAGTTATCCAGACTTACAAGTTGAGTCATTTACTCTATATTTCTTCCATGTCTGTTATGTACTTATGTAGGTGCCTTGCATACTCGGTATATTATTCGTACTGACGTCCCTTTTGCCTGGGGACACTGCATTTCATGCCCGCAGGTTCCGATAGACACATCGAGAGCCCTCCAAGTAGGCTATAAGCTCATTGGAAGATGTTGGTGCGCTCCATTTGCTTCGGAGTTGCTTGTTTGGTTAGTATGATTTAGACGTGTATTGTTTGGTATGGCGGGATTCTCTCCCGACCTTTATAAAAATTATGTATTCTTAGAGGCTTGTAGACAGATGTCATGTAAGTAAAAGGTTGTATGGCCTTGTCGGCCTATGTTCAGTATACGGGTGGTTATTTTGGTCTTATAGGCCTGTATGTCTTATGTATAAGTTGATATCACATGTTGTATCATACTTATTTCACGGCAGCCTTCCGTCTCAGTTATCTATGATAAGTATGACATGAAAAGATACATTGTGTTGGTACTAGGTTGAGTAAGGTACCGGATGCCCGTTGCGGCCCATAGGTTTGGGTCGTGACATCCTCTTCTTGCATGAGGCTAAGCATTGACTCCCTAATTGCATAAGGATAAGCTCTATCTTTCCTTGGATGAGAAGCACTGTCTCCCTTTCCTTGCATGAGACTAAGCCCTGTCTCCTCTTCTTGCATGAGGCTGAGCATTGCCTCCCTAAGGTTAGGCATTGCCTTTCCTTGCATAATACCAAAAGCTACCTTCGTTATGCTACTTGAAACCTAGCACTATTTTTTACTTTTCCGGGGCTAAGCTCTGCCCTGATCTTATACAAAACTAAGATCTGTCTTGTTTCGCATCGAATATGACCAAGCATCATGTATTTGCATCTCATAGGCTGAAACATCGCCATTTTATCCAAAGGCGTCATAGTCTGAAGGCATCATCCGCATAACCGAAGACACCATCCCATGGCCTGAGGATCTCTCAATATTGCACATCATTATTCAAAGACGTCATGGTTCATAGGAACTATTTCCATGGCCCGAGAACATCATTTCATGGTCAGCGAATCCCTTATCATGCGATCCATGGCCTAGGACATCATGGTCTAAGGACATCATCCTCATCGTCCAAAGACAACTTTCACGGCCCTAAGGGATTTTGCATCATGTTTAAATTCTCGCAATCATCCCATATATACTTGCATGCATTGTGTTTAAGTTTTGAAGGTAATCAGGAGGTAATTGTTCTCTTAACGGGAGCAATCTTCGCTCCGGTTTACGTTCGATGCTCACATCCTGAAATTACCTCAAATGCAGCCAACCACCGTCTGTTACCCACTTCCACTTGATAACATTTCAAATGCTCATCCATAACTGTTGTGAGATACATCCATTCACAATTTCATATAAACTCATCTAATACCGTCCTATCAAAAAGAGCCTTTCCATTCCGATAATAATTTCGTCGGCTCAGTTCACCGCTGGATCCAGAACTACACACGGTATGATTCCCGTAATACCAAGGATATGTAGGCAACCCAGAAACCATAGTTTGGCTCCATTTTTCAAATCAACCCATTCGGTCAAAATCGGTCATCGTACCCGACAATTCTTTCATCATTTGTGGGTAAAGAGGGGCAGCTGTAGATAACCAATCCCCCCCCTCCCCCATATTTTTTAAAATGCATATATACTTTCAAAATAGAATATTGCATAACCATTTAGTTTACAAACCTATACAAGCATTTTCCATAATTTTCCATAATTTTTAGACGCTCTAAATTAATTTCTTTCTGCATTTTATTATATAAATATCAAATAATTATCCTTCAAATTATTTTTTGATGACTTAATCATCCAAACTTATCATTTACACCAACATGTATGTTTTATAATATTTTACTTCATTTTTTATAATTACATTTGCCTTTTTTGGCTAATTGCACAGTTTTGCAACAATAGCCTATATTCATGTATAATTATTTTATTTGGGCCAAAATAATTTTTTATATTTTATCTTAAGCTATTATTTTCAATCATTTTTTTGCACAAATAATATTTTTGTGATTCATTAATTACTTTTATAAATTATTTTTTGATAAATATTAGGTATTTAAAAACTAGCCCTAATTTCTAAACCAATTTCGGACCAATTTTGGTCCAAATCCTAAGCCCAAACACTCTCCCCTCTTAGCAGCTCTGACTAGCCCAACCCTCTAAAACCCGGTCGCGACCCGCCTAGCCAACCCCACCCAACCCCTTTTGAAAATCCTGGTCGTTGATCTCTAAGATCAACGATCCACATCTAATTCCCCCTTTTTAATTAACCCAACCCCCAAACCCTAAACCATTCCCCTCTAACCCACCGCCCCTAAACTCTCTCAATCTCACCTTCTCTCTCTGAAGAACCCTAGCCGCCTCCCCCTTAAATCCTTCTCATAATCCCACTAAATATGGGATTCTACTGTCATATTCTTGCCATATTGGACCCCTTTGGGTACTGGTTGATCTCTTGTGGTGTTACTTAAGTGCTTGCCTAAACATGGCAAGCAAATCTCTTCTGAAATCGAACCAAAATGGTTCGAATCTCTGATTTTGAGCGCTATTTCGTCTATATACGTCCAATGTTACTGTGTAAGTTTGATTTCATTTAGATTCTGCCAATTTTCACTTTTCCTAAAAAACTAGGGTTTACATATTTCTCTCTTAAATTGATTTCAGATCGATTTGCATGTTTATTTTCCTTGTTTGTTGCTTAAATTACTCTGTTTCCTTGTTTGTTGCTCGATTTTTACTACTATATAAACCTTTACCCCATTCCCTCTTGGATAGACTCTTAATCGCTAAATTTTCCACTAAAAACAAAGGCTTTCACTCTGTTGATCATTTATTCTCTTGTTCTATTTTGGCTCTTGGTCGGCTGAAATCCAAGGCCACCGGATTTCCTATTTTATCGACCTTCCTTGGGTGTGAGCATTGCACTGGGTTCCTTGAAGCCCTTGGGAACTTGACGGATCTAAGGTTTTGGGTTACACTTCTTTGTTGACGTTCAAAGTGATTCTGTCCTTTTTCTTGTTTGTCTTCTTGTCGATCAGTAATTTGTTAGTTCTCAACCCTTGTAATGTTCATTCTCTTATGTTTCTAATCAACACATTCCTGCCCCTGAACTTGCATAACCTAATGTGTTTTCCCGACTATCTCTATGTGTGATTCTGCTTATAATATGAACCCCTCCAGCATTTGCTCATGCCTAAAATATTAGTTCTAAAATGTGAGTGTGTTTAACTCGAATAAGTTAGATTGTTTGAAGTTTCTTTAACTTAATGTATTGGTAATTTGAGTGTTTAGATTAGTTACATGGCCTCATTCTGCTTCCTGACTTATTCTGGATTTCTATAGTGATTGATTTATATCCTTAGTATGCCCTAATCTGTGATAAAGCCCTCATTCTTGCTGTGATTTTCTCCTATGATCATGTTTGTCACTTAATATGTTCTTGCCTTGCCCAATTCTGTATCCCTAGCAACTAGGTGGAACCTTTCAGACGGGTTTTCTTAAATTGTGTACCTTATAACATTTGATTCACTTTGCCTCATTGGTCTAATTAGCACTGTTTAATCCTTGGTGTTTAGCATAATTTGATCCTTCAGGCTTGAACTTGTTAGTTTTTTTAATTGTTTGTCTTACTGGCCTGATGCTTCCTCACTTTTTAATGTGTAATTCCAGAAGCCTAATACTCCTTGCCTCTTACAGATGTACCCTGCCCTAATATGCTAAGTGTAGACCTGAAACATTAACATGTCTCTTGAGTTTGTGTACCCTCTGTGTTGATGTGTTTATTATGTGATCATTTTTGCAATGCTTGTTTCTAAAAAATGCAAATGCACTCCTTCAAACTCTGCTACTTGACTATTATTTTCATTGATTTCTTACCTTCTAACTTATAATTCTTGGCCGGCTGAAGGCCAAGGCCAATAAAGCTTTTCCTATTAACCTCCCTAGTGTGAGCATTGCTCGGGGTCCACTATGAGACCCTTGTGAACTCTGACACACTAGGGACTGAGGTTTTTGGACATTTTCATGACTACTCAATTCTGCCCCTCTTTCCTGTCTACTGAATCTGCAAATTGATTGTTTTCCCTGGATCCTATGATCAAACCATGGCTGTTGGTTTTGGTTCGAGTTCTTATATGGTTTCTGGGCTATGTTGAGATCTGTGTGGAGACAAAGTTGAAGGCCTGGCAGGGCTGGGTACCTTTTGGGCCTGTTTTGGGCCTACTATAGTTATTTATATCACTTTGTCATTATTGGGCCTGTAATAATTCTGTAATAACAATTGGGGTATTAGTGAAGTTGGGGAAACCGGGTCTATTCTAATGTTTGCATAAAAGGGTAGAAATCCTGCCTATAGGACCTGGGTATTTCATTTTGCTCAACATGCTCTATTTCTACATGTTTGTTAGATAACATGCCTATAGGACATGAATATTTCACCTGTTCACATGTTCCACTCCCACACGTTATTACCTGTCTATTATGTTACAATATTGTGATTATTTGTTCAATTTTCTCTTTGTTAGATATCATGCCCATAGGATCACATTGAGTAATAAGTCCCTGCTCTTCGCAATATTCGCATAGATATCATTCCTATAGGAATATAATTGAATTGTCTGCTATTACTGTTATTCCCATCGTATTGCTCGCCTAGAAATCATGCCTATAGGAATGAAAGGATATATAGAACCAGTTTCAATTGCCAATCCTTAGAAATCCTGCCTATAGGATCCTGTTGCTCGCCTAGAAAGTATGCTGGTAAAATCAAACACTGGCAATTTTGAACTATCAAACCATTTCACTGCCTTGTTGTGCAAACAATTTAGAGATTATGCCTATAGGATTTGTAGTACTTACGATATGCAAATTCGTTTCCCTAAGAAAACAACACTGCCTGTGCATTTTAAATTCAGAATCACATAAAATCCATGACTATAGGATTTAAGGACTCTATTTCGCCTTAATTCTGAAATTTGTGAACTACCTAATATGTAAAATCTGCTCGCGTGCATTTGTTTGTCTAATTGTGGAGGCTAATGTGAGCCTTTAAAGGGATTTAATTGCAGTCCTATTTGTTTTGATTTGTCGCCTAGTTTTAACATTTTGAGAAGCCTAAGTTAAGTCTAGAACCACCCAAGATAGAGGTCCAAATGCCTCCTGGACCATAGGCGTGGGACGGGTAGTGCACGCATAAAGCACAATTTAGAATCAACTAGTGCACTTTAGGTAAAAACTTAAACATAGTAATCCGGTAGCAGGAGATGATAGTTTGTGCCTTCTGAATAATAAGAGTAACACCTCATCTCGAGGGAGTTACGAAGTATTATTTATATTGCACGGGGTGATCCTTTAGGCTAAAAAACTTAGGACCCCCATCTTATCGTTGAATCAAGTGTTTGTATTTATTCCAAGTCTTTTGATAATAAAATTTCCCAAACTTCTTGTTCTCTCTGTCTTTGTTTACCTGACTAATTCATATAATTTTAGTTCGGCCGGGACCCACAGTTGTGGACCTCGAAGAGTGTCTAACACCTTCTCTTCGAGGTAATTTTGAGCCCTTACCCGATATTTGGTGACGCAAACTAGTAAACCCAAGTCATATGCAAATAGGTGCCCTAACGCACCTTAAAATCGATAGGTGATGACTCTCCACTTTTAATACCTCCTTAAAAGAGTTGCCGCATGTCGAAACCTGATTTTGCGAGAAAATGGGGCGCGATAGAGGGTATCATCCACGGGAAAATCATCAACGAAGAAGAGGGATTAATTTGAGAAGAGTAGGCTTGAACATCAAGTCCACCAGGAACGAGTCCATTTTCATCACCTTCGAGATCTTCAACTTCAGGTGAGGAAAAGCTTTGATGTTGCTGAGTTTTCTCAATTGCTTCTTTAGCCTTGTCAATTTCAGCATTAAGGTCAAAACCCTCCTGGTTGGCCTCAACTAGAGTCTCGAGACGAGTGTTCAGGAATGCCCAACTCACATATAATGTTATCTTATCCTCAAGAATCTCATAATCCTTCTCCCACTGGTTAATCTCGGCTCTCAGCTCTTCTTTCTCTGCTTCAAAGGCATCATAAGCTGTCTTCAAATGAGCAAGTGAAATTTCCAAGAACTGAATCTTATCAGTAGAGGCGGGGAGATCTTCCTGAGTTTGAGTAAATGTTTGAACCATCTCTCCCACATAAACCTCCTTTTGATAAGAAGTTCTTTCAAACTCCTTATTTCTTCAGTTGCCTTAGAAAGTTATTCAGCAAAGGAGGATTCAAGTATATCCTTATCCTTACCAACTTAAATAGAAGAAGCTTTTTCAATCACTAATTCAGCGACAATCATTCTCATTTGTTGCTCCAAAGCATTCTTCTCCTCTGGCAAAACTTCTTTTTCGAATTGAAGACCTTCAAATTGTCCTTTCCAATTATCAGCCTTAGTGGGATAGTCTATAACTTTTTGGTCCGCATGAACAACTCTTTTCATAAGTTTCGTACCAATCAACTTGATCTAAAAAGAAGGAAGAAGGAGTTATGGGTAAACAAAAAGCAGAGAAAGGAAATATAATTCAACTTGTACCTTCAAGGAAGAATGAACAATATCATTCATCAAGGTCAACGAGCTATGACTTTCCAACTTTGACTTCTCTGCAGGACCTAGCAGAGGTTTCAACCACACATCGACTTGACCCGATTTCCTCAATAGTTCCCACCTTCAGGAACCTCAACAACAATACTCTTCATTTCCCTCTTGATACTGGAAGGTTAGACTTCTACATGAGAAGTAGTAGTCATGGCGATGATAGATAAAGTAGAAGCAGCCACGAGGTTAGCATCAGAAGTAGCATCAGGTAAGAACACGCGTGGGTTAACGGGGACTGATATTGGAAGGAAGGCAAGGGGAAATTCCTCAAAAATAGGACCAAAAGCTTCAATACCTTCGAAACCACTAGCAAACAATTTTTCAACAGAATCTTGGGGAGGATCATTAACTTCTTCATCAGAAATCAGCAAAGGAGCGCTCACTGGTTCATCCGTGAGACTGAAAGGAATTAACTTGGTAAAGGGTCGTGAGAAGGAGTATTTTCGTCATCAGAAACCACACGTCTCCTGACACATAGCCTTCGCACCAAAGATCCTTCTTCACTGTCTTCTTCACCATCAAAGCCACGAGCTCCATTGATCACGCTCAACTATCTCTAATAAATGACTGAACGGGCGTTGCAAATATAATCCGAGGTATTATGCCCAGAGTCTATCCCACAGGGAATTTACGTATCAATCAAGTCTTTAGAATACGCAACTTTTACTCAATCAATTCTCTCAAGACTTTTTAATATAAATTGGTGATGTTTTACTAATTCTACTGACAATAATAATAACTAGCAATTACTAACAATGTGTTGTAAATAATGATGATAAAGGTCTAAGGTTATGGTTTCCCCCGTTGGTGAACTTACTTCTCGGATACTTCTTATAGTTTGATTAGTTGTCTCTATCAATCATGAACACTCTATCTACCATAAATCTCTCTCAAGTAATTATGATAATTTACTAGACGCACTCTCTCAAGTTACGCTAGCTAGATTGCATTACAGTTCACTTTAGATTGCACCCGAGGTATCGTTATCTCTAATCCAACCTCTAAAGCCTCGGTTATGACTTTCATCTATACCCCGGGAGTGATGTTGTTCAAACAAATACCTAAATATGCACTCTCTCTCAAGTAGATACATAATAAATAGGAACAGCTAATTGAGGGCCCTTTCAATCAACTACAACAAGAACGTAGTTGAACAAATAGAGATTAATCAAACAAACTATATTAATATCACAACAAATTCATCCCCAACGGGTTCTACAAAAACCCTAGATTAAAGAATTTAGCTACTCATGTTCATAAGAATCAAACCTAAAAGAAATTGCATAATTGAACTACAAAGTAATGAATAAAAGTGTAAAAATCAATGTTTTGTCACTTCAATTGTTTTCTCTCTTCGAATCCTTCGTATGCCTTCCGAATCCCCTCAAGTTGTGTTTTGGAGGTCTATTGATATGTTTAGGACAAACCCTAAACGTGTAGGAGACTTCTATTCCAACCGGGAAACACTTAAACTCGTCAAAACTCGGAATTGACCGAACCTGGGACCCCGGGCGTTTGGGCTCAAACGCCCCTTAAGGCCAGGGCAGGTCTAGCGTTTTGGCTCTAAGGCCCCCCTAACGCTAGGGGCTGCCTGGCTTTAGGGGCCAAACGCCCGGCTATCGCCCGGGTGTTTNACCCCACACTTAAACATTTGCTCGTCCCCGAGCAATCAAACTACACTCATGTACACAACTTATTAAGAAAATCTCTTAACACGTTATACCAAGATTATTTAAAATTGTTCAAGCACAGAGGTGTGACTTCCTCGCCTCAATAATCGACTCACAAATACCATGCTTTATTCACAATCCACTCACTACTCTAACATAGAGGTCAACAACATTACCTTTCCTTCATGAATCATGTGCCCTCACCGAATCAAAGAGTTAGTTCCACACACAATGAAATTTAACAACATAGGAACTTAAGATAGAAAGAATTCACTCGCTCTCAGAAATAATATTCATATGCCACAAAAGATGCACCATAGGCTTGCCCGTAGTGTACTACTC
>ML434040.1:0-19402 GCA_005239525.1 Nicotiana knightiana | reverse complement strand
AATGAACTCTGAAATTGTTGAAATAAATTGTGATCTTGAAAAGATTTTTCATCCAACATTTTTGATATAATGCCACATTTGCCTATTCATTTGGTGAATGAAATTAAGCTTGGGGGTCCATCTCATCTTCGTTGGATGTATCCCATTGAGAGGAACCTATGTAAATACAAGGCATTTGTTCGTAATCGATCTTCTCTAGAAGCATCGATAGCATGAGGGATTTTTGGCAGAAGAGTGTTTGACTTTTTGTTCAAGATGCCTACATGACAGCATGAGACAAGATTCAGCATATACCCAATTGTAGATGATGAGTGCCATCAAAATTTGTCATCGAGGATTGCATCGATAGCATGAGGGATTTTTGGCAGAAGAGTGTTTGACTTTTTGTTCAAGATGCCTACATGACAGCATGAGACAAGATTCAGCATATACCCAATTGTAGATGATGAGTGCCATCAAAATTTGTCATCCATACTCCCTGTTATAGGCCATCCAATTGGAAGTAAGAAGAAAAATACTTTTCAAATGGAGCCACATTTATGTTATGAAGCACATCGATATGCTCTGTTTAATACTGGAGATGAACAAGTGGAAAAGTTAATCGAGTAAGATAAATTATATAACACTTATTCTATACTTCATTTTTTAATGATATGATTGATCTTGAATATTCATGTTGCAGGGAACATAAGAATTTAATTGGTAATCGCAGTAGATCAAATGCATGGGAAAGGGCAAGAAATCATAGTCGGGAATTCAACAGTTGGTTTGCTGAGAAAGTTAAAAATATTGAAGTGCCCGATTATGTAAGATGGCTAGCTAAAGCACCTAATGCGATCGCCAAAAGATATGCTGCATATTTCATTAATGGATACTGATTTCATACCGTAGAACGGGATTCTCGATGCAAGACTCAAAACAGTGGAGTGACTTTATCGGCAACAACCGATAACTTTGCTAGCTCTAGGGACCAAAATCCCATCGATGGTGAGGTTATCTATTATGGAGCTATTCAGGATATCATTGAGATTGATTATTGGGGATGTTTTAGTGTTGTACTATTTAGATGCGACTGGTTTCATAATGAAATAGATGAATATGGGTTAACCCGTGTGTACTTTAAGAAATTATGTAGTATAGATGACCCTTTTGTGTTAGCTTCACAAGTTTTTTATGTGGAGGATCCTGTTGAGAAAGATGTTTATTATGCGAGGAATAAAGTCCCTGTTGATTTATATGATTTAGAGGAAGAGGATTTCCCCAATATTGAACACGCATTTTGGAGGGAGCCTAATGATGACATTGGTTCCTTAAGCGGATTAGTTGATGTTGACGTTGGATGCTCAAGAAACGATGTACCCGTTGATGTCGCTGATATTCCATCTAATGCACAACATTCAAATGATACAATTATAGAAACATCGGAAGAGGAGAATGAGTTTGATGATACTGATTGGGATTGGATGGAATCAAATGATTAAAGAAGAAACTTCGTATATTCTTTTAAATATATTCTGTTTAGAGTGAGTAATCATATTTTTTATTATTATTTTAGAATTACTCTTGTGTCACCCCTTTAAATATTTCACCTCTTTAATGTTTGCTACAAATCTAAGTTGCACATATTGTTTCTAAGTTTTAACCTTAACTCTATGTCGTATCGATAACTGGAGTATATCATCTGATTAATTACATTTTCAGGTGGATAGAATCATCCCGGGGACTTTACCATCATCGGCAAAAGGATTATAGGCTTATCTAGGTGAACATCAACAACTTTCAGAATCATTTAAGCTGGTACTTTGCTTCATCTCATGTTTTTGCATGTTGCTTTTTCCTGTATATCCTTCTTGTTGTTATTGGTGGGATCATTGTCATATCCGCATGTTGGAGTTTGTTGGAGGCCTTTCTCCTACAGACATTCTCTTCCTTTTTTTTTTTGCTCTGATATTCAAGATTGCATGATTCGTTTTAAGGTGCTTATTAAAATATATACCGTCTCTCTATATTTGGTAGACCATCAGCTGGTTTTAGTAATGACAAAATAAAGACTAGGTGTCCAGTTTTGGTGTGTTAATGTGTATCTTATAACTGGCCCGCTATATGGTACACTTGTTGTTAAATTGTTTCTTTTATCCTCTTAACATAATTGACACTTGAGAAAAAGAGAAAGGGATGTTTGGATCTTTCTTGATCTTTTGCAGAGGGAATTAGTAATTCCTTTAATAGGATTTAGGTAAACTGAATCTCCAGGATGTACTTGATTCATACAGTGTAATCATGAGTCATTTTTAATGGATTGATTATTATAAGCGTGAGGATCTAACATATAACATATGTTGTGTATATTTATAGAATGGATAAGGATACACTGAATAGTAAGTTAAACAAAGAAGGTAAACCTCGACCATTTGAAGGTACTATATCTGTTTTTACCTTTTCATAGTTTTCTAGTTTTAGACACCTGAAAGGAATATTTATAGTGTATGTAGTATAGTGGAAGCTCCTAGGATTCTTGCTGACCTACTCCACTGATCTTGTTGCCAAGGTATGGACTTCTATTTCCATTGATATGGTCTTGATCTCTTTGTTGATGCTTCCTCTATCTGCCAAGGTATAACACATATCAGCTTGCAGCTCAAAGTGGTGGTGAAAATGTAATCAAGCAAGATTCATCTGTTGATGCTCTTTACTATATTTTAGGTGCTAGATTCATCTGTTGATGCTCTTTACCCCTCTCACCAAGTTTCCCTGCATTCTTGGATCCTTGCTTTCTTGTGAGTTGCATGTTATCTGATATGACATATTGTGAACGATATCCATTATAACCAGGTCCATTACAATGTGACGGAGGGATTTTTCATCCTTTTTGGTGTTGAATTTAATCTAATACCATTTTTTTTTGCATTCTAGAGCCGAGTTGGACCTGTACAGTGGTTGAAACCATACACTGTCGAAGTCTTTGTTGAGCTAGGCAAGAAAGGTGTAAAGTCTCTGTTGGCTGTTCCAGTAAGGTATACATCCTAGAACCACCTGAATTTTATGTTCTCAGCAGCTCTTTTAATGTGGTGGGATCAAACTCACAGTTAAGAATTTCAGAACTGCCCAGTTTTGTTGCAGTTAAGAATTTCAGAACTACCCAGTTTTGTTGCAGTTAAGAATTTCAGAACTGCCCAGTTTTGTTGCGGCCAAGTCCACCCAGCCCAGGTAAGCTTCTCTTCTTCTTCGACTTCCTTTCTTCTTCTTCTTCTTCTTCTTCTTCTTCTTCTTCTTCTTCTTCTTTTTTCTTCTTTCTCCTTTCTTTCTTTCTTCGTTTTCCTTCTTCTTTTCTTCTTCTTTCTATTTTTTTTTGCTCTGTTTTTTGTCAAGCAACAGTGCAGAATAGAGAGTCTGTTGCTCTATTTTTTTTTAGTTTTTCTTCTTCTTCTTCTTCTTCTGATCTTCTCTTTTTTTGTCGAGCAACAGTGCAGCAAAAAACAGAACAGAGAGTATGTTTATGCTCTATTTTTTCCGTCTTTCTTCTTCTTCTTCTGATCTTCTCTTCTTCTTCTTCTTCTTTTTTGGCTCTGTTTTTGATTGAGCAGTAGTACTGCACCCTATTTTTGCAGAGGAAGAGGCACGGAACTTCTTCAAACTTCATTTGTTGATGCTACTAATCAAATACCTGAAGCAGCTCTGATAAATGCTTAACAGTGACATGATAATTGGCAACTACATANGTTGATGCTACTAATCAAATACTTATAGCAGCTCTGATAAATGCTTAACAGTGACATGATAATTGACAACTACATCTTTATCTTCAAGATATTGACTATTCTTCAAGTGTATATTTCAAACTGGAAAAAGAATTCCATTAACCTAACTTCAATTTGATAGGAATTTGAATAGACATGAGTCGGGAAGGGCACTCAAGTAAAAACAAAAAGGCTACAAATTGCATTGCAGCCGGATCACTTGCATCTTTGGTGAACCAAAGGGTTTCATCATTGAAAACAAAAAGAATTATTCAAGCTACAAGGCCAAATGACAAGCATCAGCTGAATTCAATTGAAAAACAACCTCCACAATTAGGAGCTCAAGTGCAAGAACAATTGTTCCAACTACCTCTGCCTTCTGCTTCTCCTCCAGCACAAACTATACATGAGCAAGTGCAACCTTCTGCTTCTCCTCCAGCACAAACTATACATGAACAATTTGAGGATTCTTCCGATCATGAAACAAACGAGCAATCCGAGGAACAAGGCAAGAACATATAAAATTCATTTCTTTAAATTAACAAACAATATTGACTTTTGGTGATTATTCTTACTTAATATTAATGCAGGTCCTTCTGCCGAAAAAAGAAAAAGAGGAAAAACCCTGATGCCAAGTGTTCATGGTAGGAAAGAGCGCAAGCTAATTGTGCTAAACGAGAGAAATCAACCCATAGGTCCTACTGCTGATGTTGTAGCAGAGCTGGGTAGCTTCCTCGGCACATTGGCAAGGAATGCGGCCTTTTGTCCTCTTAATGTGTTTGATTGGAGGAAACTTCAAACAAAATAAGACATGTGGAAATATATCAAGGTTTGAAGTTTGCAATATTCTGTGTAGATATTTCAAATTTTTACACTTACCTAATTGTACCAACTTTGTAGGGAAAATATGACATTTCCGATGCTTCAAAAAGGTGGGTTTTTGAATCAATTGGAAATGCTTGGAGAAAGTATAAGAATCAATTATATAAAGACATTTATAAAGCCTATGGGAATGACGAGCTTCGAATGGAGAAAAGGCCGGTTGATGTTCCTGAATCTCAATTTAGGGATCTTCTTAAATATTGGAACTCTGATGCCTACAAGGTAAAACTAAGTATTGTCCCATGATTTGCTGAGAATGTTTGGTTTATGTTTAATTAGAAATAACTTAACTCTGTAGTCATTGGCTAATTTGCAGAAAATGTCCCAAACCAATACCGAGAATCGCCAAAAGTTGAAATATACACACACTGCTGGCAAAAGAAGTTTTGCTCGAATATGCGAGGTTTGATATTTTCTTTCTTATTATTATTTTAAATATGAACTTATTAACGTTATACCACTTTTTATATAATCAGGAAAAAAAGACAGAGATTTCTGAGCCTCTATCAAGCAAGGACATCTTTGTGGCTACAAGAAAAAGAAAACCTGATCGAGTTTACAAGGCCTCATATGCGGATACTCTTAATAAAATTGTACGAGTTATAATTTAAATTTTGTTGTTATCATTTGTCTGTTCTTAGTTATTGACTCAATGTCATCTGCTTTATGATTTAATAATGACTCAATTTAGTATTGTAGGCTGAAATGGAAAGAATACAATCAACACAAGAAAGTGAAGATGGAAGTCAATCAGTTGATGCATTTGCATCAGTCATGGGACCTGAGCATCCAGGTCGCCTAAGATTGTATGGACGTTGGGTTACCAAGACTTCCTTAAAAAGAAAAGTGGGAGATTTTGGACTCTCAAGTTCTACTGATGAGATGATGCAGCAAAAATTGGAGGAAATGGAAGAAAGGATGCAACAAAGATTGCAAGAAAAGTTCAATGCACAGAAAGATGCCATGGAACTACAAGTTGCAGTTAACATCATTTCACAACTCAAGCACGGGTTGATCCCAGCATGCTAGGTTTCAATGCTCGTTCACCTGGAGAAGCTTCCTCTGCACAACAAGCTGTTGTGAAACTAATCAATCGTCTATCTACTGGGAGTAATAATCAAGGTCAGTACGTCTATCTTGTTTGTTTGTTTGATATAGAGCTTCCTCAGAGCTTAGTGAATCCAATAAACTGGAATTTTTTCAATATCGCACAGGGAGATTGATTAGTAAGAACCTATGAAGCCATATTCTTAAGTTGCCACTTCAACTTCATCCCCCTTTTGGAATATTTTCTTGTCTGTTGTTTCTTGAATGCTAATGTTTTTATTGTTTGTGAGAGCATCGCCATTCTGAATTGGTGTTTCTCGAAATTAAGTGTAGCTGGTTTGGTTCTAGGTGGGGCCATTACGAATCTATCGAGTAATTGTTGAATGAAAAGTAAGGAACCATGAAGTTTTGCAACTAAATTTATAGGATGAGAATTTGGTTTCCTTAAGTGACTGGAAATTGGGAATTGTTTCCCTCTTTTCTTTTGGTTTCCTTGAATAACTAGGAATTGGAATTTCCAATGTTCATTTTCCTATTAGTTTATTATATTTACTCTCCCAATTCATTAGGGACATGAATTGGCAAGGGCAAAAAAGGAAGGGAAAAAAAAGCGCTAATTGTCCTTTTCTAATATACCTAGTTAAATATGAAAAGTTACTCGTGAGTAATGTCTTTTTCATAGTCTAACCAGAGAGACGAAGAGAGAATGTAGTTTGTTTGATACTAAGAATTTGTTGCTAAATGTTTATGATACTTTGAAGGATAATGACTTTATTTATTCTCTTTTTAGGTGGAGCAGTTGAAGAAAGGGAACATGGAGATTCTGAAGATCTAGACCTTACTTAAGAACTTTGAATTGTTGTCTATGTTATAAGAATCTTTTGCTATCAACATTTGAATTGTTGTCTATGTTTTAGGAATCTTTTGTTATCAAAATTTGAAACTTACTCTAACTCTTGAAGCGTTCAAATGTAAAACTTATGTGATTGGGTTAAAATATTTTAGTTTTATGGAGACAATATAGAGTATGAAGTGTTTTATCTTTTTATTTATATAAATTTCAGGTTATTATAAATTATTATATATCTAAATATTCATTTACAACATGGCATAATATTCTGCTACAACCGTTCCAATAGGTATTGCAAACTGTTCCAATAGATATCGCAAACCGTTCCAATAGGTGTAAAAGAACCGTTTCCACAGGTTTTTCACACTGTTCCATTAGGTCTTACAAACCGTTCCAATATGTGAAACAAATGGATACAAATAGGTAGTTAAAACCGTTGCAAAAGAAATAAAATTGTTACCGTAGCGTAATGAAACCGTTAGAATAAACGTTGCCATAGCTTACATAACCGTTGCATTAAATTATATGGTAACAATTGTCAACCATTGTAATAACCTCTATGGTAACGGATGTAAACCGTTGCAAAAAAAATAAAACCGTTACCGTAGCGTAATAAAACCGTTAGAATAAACGTGGCCATAGCTTACATAACCATTGCATTAAATTATATGGTAACGGTTGTCAACCGTTGTAACAAACTCTATGGTAACGGTTGTTAACCATTGCAACTAGAAAGAAATAATTGTTGCTTCAGGTAGAGGAAGAACCATTGCAATAGACCGCATTAAGACACAGTTTTGATAACCATAGCACGAACCGTTACGCTAAGCCTATTAGCACGGCAGCGTATGTAACGGTTGCTAACCCGTTCCAATAAACCTATCGCAACGGTTTACCTGGCTGTTGCAACGGTTTACCAGCTGTTACAATAGCCTCATTTTCCGGTAGTGTTATTTGGATAGTTTTGGGGCGTTGTGCATCAATTTGAGTCGTCGGAAGGGCTTGGAGACCGGTTATGAATCTTCGGAGCAAGGTAAGTCTCCTTTCTAACCTTGTGAGAGGGAATTGTCCCCATAGGTGAACTAATTGAGTATGTGCTACTATTTATGGGGGCTACGTACGCACGAGGTGACGGGAGTCCATGCGTAGCCACTATTATGCTTGCGTCTGGGTAGTCTAGGACCTACTAGCATGCTTTACCTATTGTACTCGTAATTTTTCCAATGATATAAGACTGTTTATATTATCAAATTAGTAATTAAATTACCTAAGAAGGTTAAAGTTTATTTTTCTTAATCATACAGGAAGAGAATTGAATTTTCCTTAGATAATTATTTTCCTGATAAAGTATCCCTTATTTGCCGTACTTGTAGCCTTACTGATAAATTTATAATATTTAAAACCTTATCGAACTTGGAAAATGAATTTCCAGAAAAAGATTTAAATACTATCCCCGTGTCCACTAAAAGAGAATTTTATCACTTCCTTGGATAATCGTTTTCCTAATAAAATGTGAATTTATTGTGTGACTATGTGTATCTATGAGTACTTGAGTCGCATGTATGATTTGCGAGCAGGGTAACTCTAGTATTTATATATGGCTGCGTCGCATGAACGATTCGCGAGCGGGGTAATAAATGCATCTATGGTTCGAGCCGTTCGACCCTTCGGCAATGCACATTTTATTATTGTTGGTCCGCGCCGTTCGACCCTAGGCATTTCTTGCGCATGATAATTGCTGCGTACTTTCTATGATTTATACCTGTTTACTGGCTTGGGAATTATATATTGTCAACTGAAAGGACGAAGATTTAAAAATCTTAAATGTGCAAGAAGTTGTTATTTCGTATCCCTACATATTAAATTGCCTATGACATTCATGCTTAGTGTTACCCTTGATTTTATTAGATTGAACTCTAGCAAGTGTCAAATTCGACCTCTCGTCACTACCTCTTTGAGGTTAGGCGGGATACTTACTGAGTACACGTTGTTTTCGTACTCATACTACACTTGTTGTGCATTTTTGTTGCACAGGTACATGTATAGCTAGTGGCCCTGCTTGACGCAGTGATGTGGTTGACCAGGAGACTTAGGAGAGTTGTTTCTCTCGAGACGACCCGCAGCCTGCAGAGTCTCCTTCAGAGTAGTGTATTTTCTGTTCCGTCCAATTTGGATTCCGGACAGTTATTGCATTTCATTGTTTTTTCTTTGAAATTTGCTCATGCACTTGTGACACCGGGTTCTGGGATGATTTGGGATGTATTTGTTATTTAAATTATGAATACATCATTATTTATTCAGTAAATTTTATTGATTGCATAAAATGAAATGAAAAAGCAACGATTTCAAAATGCTAAAATAGGAATTTAAATTATCTAATGAGTGTTGGCTTGCCCGACAAATGGTGTCCGCCGCCATCACGGCCTTGATGGAATTTCGGTCGTTACATCAATTAAGGTAACGAATCAAAGTCATACAATATAAGGAACCAGTAAAATCCTCAAACTATACTGATAACTAATTAAGGCAAGCATTAATTGGTCAAGGTCAAAAATAAGGAAACCAGCAAAATCCCAGCACACTGATTTTAACAGTGAAATTAACAGGAATCAATCAGTAAAACTCTTCAAAGAGTACTGATCTTATAGGAAAGAGTTATTCAAATTCCCTAAATAGAAATTAATTAAGTAAAACCTCACAGAAATACCGGATTTAACAAGAAAAAACTGGTTCGAATCCTTAATAGAAATCAATTAAGGCAAAAATCCAAAAGAATATTGGATTTAACAGGGAAAACATTTGAATCCCTAAATAGAATAAGTTAGTTCAACTGATTCACATAAATCAAAACAATAAATGAAAAAATATAAGAAATCAGAGTAACCATTAGAAACATCTAGGGTTTGAGCATACATACGAAGATTAACCCAATACGTAAAGAGCTGAACAGATTAAAAGTAGAAAATCTTTTGAAGAGAAGTCTAGGAAGAACCCTAGTTTTAGAAAGAGTGAATAAAAATCGAAGCAGTTGATTAAAACCAAAGGTTTTCAAAGGAAAACACCCAATAAGACTCGAATCACTTCAGATCTATAAAGTTGTGAGAATATTCGAACAGTAGTGAAACTAGGGGTTTTTTAAAAACAATAGAGGTAAAATAAAATCGATTAGAAACCTATGGATTCATACTAAAACAAAAGGAAATTAATACTCACGAATGAAAATGGCCTTAGACAGGCCAGTAAGCAAGTTTCAAGCAAGGACGGGTTGGATTTCCTTGAGATCTTCTCAAGGACTCATGAAATCAAACAACCAAGGAATGTAGCAGGCTGGGAATGATCGGAAAATGCACGAAAACTCCATAGATACGAGCTTCTTGCCGGTGACGGCGCTTAGGGTTAGGGGTGAGTTAAGAGAGAATTGGAGAGGCTAGGGAAATCGGTAACGGCGAAATGAGAGAATGAGGGAAGGGTTAGGGTAGATTAGGAATTAAAAGGGTAAGTTTAATCGTGGACCGTTGATCTAAAAGATCAACAGTCACGATTAAAGGGGTTATTGGGTCGGGCAGATACAGATTGGGCTTAAGGGGTTTAGGCTGGTATTATTAAGGGGTTTGGGCTGGTTTAGGGTTTTGGGCTAATATTTGAGGGGTTAGGTCCGAAATAAAAAGGGTTATTTGTTAAATACCCAAATAATTGATAAAATTCATTAAAAGGTTATAAAAATGATTTTCATGCATTGAAATGTTTAAAATGATTACTCAATATTGTAAAAATACAACAAGCTATTTTCTGGTAAAATAATGTAATAATGCATGCATGGGCTATAATTGCAAAGTTATTGCAATTGTAACCCAAAAAATATAAATGTGGCTACTTATGAAATAATTTAAGCTTAATATAAATATAAATGGCAAAATTAAGCCATGAGATTGTTATAAAGTCATTTGTTATGGAATTAGTAATTATTATATAAATAAAAATACTGGGATAAATTAATTAAAATCCTTAAAAATGCAGAAATTATGGGAAAATATTAATTTATGCTAATGCATAGTTTTGAAGGTATATATGAATTTTTTTGAAAATATTATAGGGGAAAATTGGGCATCAACACATATTCCCTCAAGCTAAGGTTAGCCACAACACTTACCTCGATTTCGCAGGCCACTCACTGCTCAAGTACCGCTTTCCCTTTAGAATTCACCTCCAACCGACTCATATCTAGTCATACTTAGTTTAATATCATCAATTATCTCTAAAGGAATCAACTTTAATGCACAATTTTAATTTTCCTAAGTTTTCCCGACAAAAGTAAAAACATTGACCCCGGGCCCGCTTGGTCCAAACTCGAGGTTCAGACCAAAATCCATTTACTCATTCTCGCCCAAGCCCGGATATAAAATTTGTTTTGGAATCCGACAACAATTTGAGGTCTAAATCCCAAAATTTCGAAATTCCTATGTTCTACCCAAAAGTCTCTAATTCCACCATGAAAATCTTAGATTGTAGGTTGAAATCTTATTAAAAGATGTATAAGATTGAAAAAGAATAGTTAGGAATCACTTAACTATGATTTAGGGAAGATTTGGTCTTTGGAAAATCGCCTCTTGAAGAATGAATGAAAAATCCCGTCAAAGTAAAAAGTTATCAGCTGCGGATGTCGCATTTGCGACCTGAGCTTCGAAATTGTGAAGCTCGCAAATGCGAAGGAGACATCGCAAATGCGAGATCCTTCACATTTCCGCTTCCTTCGCATTTGCAAAGAATATGTCGCATTTGCGACAATTGGCCCATCTCATTTGCGAGCAGAAGTTCGCATTTGCGAACATACCCTTCCCCAAACACCCATCGCAGTTGTGAAGACAATCTCGCATTTGAAAGAACATGCAGGCCCACGCCTTCTTCACAATGCGATAAATACCTCGCAATTTCCAGGCCTGCATTGTTCGCATTTGTGAAGCTTGAGGGAGGTGTTAGGGTAGGTTAGGAATTAAAAGGGTAAGTTTAATTGTGGATCGTCGATCTAAAAGATCAACACTCACGATTAAATGGGTTATTGGGCCGGGCAAATACTGATTGGGCTTAAGGGGTTTAGGCTAGTATTATTAAGGGGTTTGGGCTGGTTTAGGGTTTTGGGCTAATATTTGAGGGGTTAGGTCCGAAATAAAAAGGGTTATTTGTTAAATACCCAACTAATTGATAAAATTCATTAATAGGTTATAAAAATGATTTTCATGCATTGAAATGTTTAAAATAATTACTCAATATTGTAAAAATACAACAAGCTATTTTCTGGTAAAACAATGTAATAATGCATGCATGGGCTATAATTGCAAATTTATTGCAATTGTAACCCAAAAAATGTAAAGGTGGCTACTTATGAAATAATTTAAGCTTAATATAAATATAAGTGGCAAAATTAAGCCATGAGATTGTTATAAAGTCATCTGTGATGATATTAGTAATTATTTATATTAATAAAAATACTGGAATAAATTAATTAAAATCCTTAAAAATGCAAAAATTATTGAAAAATATTAATTGATGCTAATATATAGTTTTGAAGGTATATATGCATTTTTTTGAAAATATTATAGGGAAAAATTGGGTATCAACTCATATTCCCTCAAGCTAAGGTTAGCCACAACACTTACCTCGATTTCGCAGGCCACTCACTGCTCAAGTACCGCTTTCCCTTTAGAATTCACCTCCAACCTACTCATATCTAGTCATAATTAGTTTAATATCATCAATTATCGCTAAAGGAACCAACTTTAATGCACAATTTTAATTTTCCTAAGTTTTCCCGACAAAAGTAAAAAAATTGACCCCGGGCCCGCTTGGTCCAAATTCGAGGTTCGGACCAAAATCCATTTACTCATTCTCGCCCAAGCCCGGATATACAATTTGTTTTGGAATCCGACAATAATTTGAGGTCTAAATCACAAAATTTCGAAATTCCTATGTTCTACCCAAAAGTCTCTAATTCCACCATGAAAATCTTAGATTGTAGGTTGAAATCTTATTAAAAGATGTATAAGATTGAAAAAAAATAGTTAGGAATCACTTAACTATGATTTGGGGAAGATTTGGTCTTTGGAAAATTGCCTCTTGAGGATTAGGGTTCGAAAAATTGAAGAATGAATGAAAAATCCCGTCAAAGTCCAAAGCTATCAAATGCGGATGTCGCATTTGCGACCTGAGCTTCGCAATTGCGAAGTTCGCAAATGCGAAGGAGACATCGCAAATGCGAGATCCTTCACATTTCCGCTGCCTTCGCATTTGCAAAGAATATGTCGCATTTGCGACAATTGGCCCATCTCATTTGCGAGCAGAAGTTCGCATTTGCGAACATACCCTTCCCCAAACACCCATCATAGTTGTGAAGACAATCTCGCATTTGCAAGACACATGCTAGCCCACTCCTTCTTCACAATTGCGATAAATACCTCGCAATTTCCAGGCTTGCATTGTTCGCATTTGCGAAGCTTGAGGGAGGGGTTAGGGTAGGTTAGGAATTAAAAGGGTAAGTTTAATTGTAGATCGTCGATCTAAAAGATCAACAATCACGATTAAAGGGGTTGTTGGGTCGGGCAGATACAAATTGGGCTTAAGGGGTTTAGGCTGGTATTATTAAGGCGTTTGGGCTTGTTTAGGGTTTTGGGCTAATATTTGAGGGGTTAGGTCCGAAATTAAAAGGGTTATTTGTTAAATACCCAACTAATTGATAAAATTCATTAATAGGTTATAAAAATTATTTTCATGCATTGAAATGTTTAAAATAATTACTCAATATTGTAAAAATACAACAAGTTATTTTCTGGTAAAATAATGTAATAATGCATGGATGGACTATAATTGCAAAGTTATTGCAATTGTAACCCAAAAAATGTAAAGGTGGCTACTTAAGAAATAATTTAAGCTTAATATAAATATAAATGGCAAAATTAAGCCATGAGATTTTTATAAAGTCATCTGTGATCCAATTAGTAATTATTTATATAAATAAAAATACTGGAATAAATTAATTAAAATCATTAAAAATGCAGAAATTATTGAAAAATATTAATTGATGCTAATGCATAGTTTTGAAGGTATATATGCATTTTTTTGAAAATATTATAGGGAAAAATTGGGTATCAACTCATATTCCCTCAAGCTAAGGTTAGCCACAACACTTACCTCGATTTCGCAGGCCACTCACTGCTCAAGTACCGCTTTCCCTTTAGAATTCACCTCCAACTGACTCATATCTAGTCATAATTAGTTTAATATCATCAATTATCGCTAAAGGAATCAACTTTAATGCAAAATTTTAATTTTCCTAAGTTTTCCCGACAAAAGTAAAAACATTGACCCCGGGCCCGCTTGGTCCAAACTCGGGGTTCGAACCAAAATCCATTTACTCATTCTCGCCCAAGCCCGAATATACAATTTGTTTTGGAATCCGACAACAATTTGAGGTCTAAATCCCAAAATTTCGAAATTACTATGTTCTACCCAAAAGTCTCTAATTCCACCATGAAAATCTTAGATTGTAGGTTGAAATCTTATTAAAAGATGTATAAGATTGAAAAAAAATAGTTAGGAATCACTTAACTATGATTTGGGGAAGATTTGGTCTTTGGAAAGTTGCCTCTTGAGGATTACGGTTCGAAAAATTGAAGAATGAATGAAAAATCCCGTCAAAGTCCAAAGTTATCAGCTGCGGATGTCGCATTTGCGACCTAAACTTCGCAATTGTGAAGATCGCAAATGCGAAGGAGACATCGCAAATGCGAGATCCTTCACATTTCCGCTGCCTTCGCATTTGCAAAGAATATGTCGCAATTGCGACAATTGGCCCATCTCATTTGCGGGCAGAAGTTCGCATTTGCGAACATACACTTCCCCAAACACCCATCGCAATTGTGAAGAAAATCTCGCATTTGCGAGAACATGCTTGCCCGCGCCTTCTTCACAATTGCGATAAATACCTCGCAATTTCTAGGCCTGCATTGTTTGCATTTGCAAAGATTGAGGGAGGGGTTAGGGTAGGTTAGGAATTAAAGTTTAATTGTGGATCATCGATCTAAAAGATCAACAGTCACGATTAAAGGGGTTATTGGGTCGGGAAGATACAAATTGGGCTTTAAGGGTTTTAGGCTGGTATTATTAAGGGGTTTGGGCTGGTTTAGGGTTTTGGGCTAATATTTGAGGGGTTAGGTCCGAAATAAAAAGGGTTATTTGTTAAATACCCAACTAATTGATAAAATTCATTAATAGGTTATAAAAATGATTTTCATGCATTGAAATGTTTAAAATAATTACTCAATATTGTAAAAATACAACAAGCTATTTTCTGGTAAAATAATGTAATAATGCATGCATAGGCTATAATTGCAAAGTTATTGCAATTGTAACCCAAAAATGTAAAGGTGGCTACTTATGAAATAATTTAAGCTTAATATAAATATAAATGGCAAAATTAAGCCATGAGATTGTTATAAAGTCATTTGTGATGAATTAGTAATTATTTATATAAATAAAAATACTGGAATAAATTAATTAAAATCCTTAAAAATGCAGAAATTATGGAAAAATATTAATTGATGCTAATGCATAGTTTTGAAGGAATATATGCATTTTTTGGAAAATATTATAGGGAAAAATTGGGTATCAACACATATTCCCTCAAGCTAAGGTTAGCCACAACACTTACCTCAATTTCGCAGGCCACTCACTCCTCAAGTACCACTTTCCCTTTAGAATTCACCTCCAACCGACTCATATCTAGTCATAATTAGTTTAATATCATCAATTATCGCTAAAGGAATCAACTTTAATACACAATTTTAATTTTCCTAAGTTTTCCCGACAAAAGTAAAAAATCGACCCCGGGCCCGCTTTTAATTTTCCTAAGTTTTCCCGACAAAAGTAAAAAATCGACCCCGGGCCCGCTTTGTCCAAACTCGAGGTTCGGACCAAAATCCTTTACTCATTCTCGCCCAAGCCCGGATATACAATTGGTTTTGGAATCCGACATCAATTTGAGGTCTAAATCCCTAAATTTCGAAATTTCTATGTTCTACCCAAAAGTCTCTAATTCCACCATGAAAGTCTTAGATTGTGGGTTGAAATCTTATTAAAAGATGTTTAAGATTGAAAAAAAATAGTTAGGATTCACTTACCTATGATTTTGGGAAGATTTGGTCTTTAGAAAATCGCCTCTTGAGGATTAGGGTTCGAAAAATTGAAGAACGAATGAAAAATCCCGTCAAAGTCCAAAGTTACCAACTGCGGATGTTGCAATTGCGAGATCCTTCACATTTCCGCTGCCTTCGCATTTGCAAAGAATATGTCGCATTTGCGACAATTGGCCCATTGCATTTGCGGGCAGAAGTTCGCATTTGCGAGCATACCCTTCCCCAGATACCCATCGCAATTGTGAAGACAATCTCGCATTTGCGAGAACATGCTGGCCCATGTCTTCTTCGCAATTGCGATAAATACCTTGCAATTTCCAGGCCTGCATTGTTCGCATTTGCGAAGCCTGATCTCACAGTTGCGAGATCAGAGGCCTGCTACAGACACCGGTTACACCAACATTTACTAATTCTAAAATCACTTTTTAGCCATTCTGAAACACACCCGAGCCATCGGGGCTCCAAACCAAACATGCACGCAAGTCTAAAAATATCATACGGACTTGCTCGTGCAATCAAATCACAAAAATAACACCTATAACTATTAATTTAGCACCAAAACTTATGAATTCCTCAAGAACATTTCAAAATTACTATCTTCTCAACAAAACGTCCAAATCTCATCAAATAAACTACGAGTCCTACCAAAATTTACAGACATGACTTATACATTATATTAAACATGTACCGGGCTGCGAAACCAAAATACGGGCCTGATACCAATGAGATTAAACATTAACCAATTTCTTTAAATCCTTAGAATTTCAGTCTTACAATTTTCATCAAAAGTTCATTTCTCGAGCTAGGGACCTCATAATTCGATTTCGGGAATACACCCAAGTCCCATATTTTACTATAGACTCTCCGGAACCGTCGGAACACGAGTCCGGGTCCGTTTACTCAAAACGTTGACCAAAGTCAACTATAAATCCTATCTAAATCCCAAAAATTATTATTTCATGTATTTTCCCATAAAGGCTTTTGTGATTCACGCCCGGACTGCTCACTTAAATCGAGGTGAGTAAAAATAAGGTTTTTAAGGATAACGAATTCTGAATAAAGTCTTAAATTACAAGATAACCCTTTGGGTCATCACAATCTCCACCTCTAAAACAATTGTTCGTCCTCGAACGAACATAGAAAAGTACCTGGACTGGCGAACAAGTGGGCATATCTATTCCGAATGTTCGAATGTCCGACTCAGACTCCAAAGTAGGTGCCTCAACAGGCTGATCTCTCCCTGCACTCGAACTGAAGGGTAACTCTTTGACCTGAACTGATGAATCTACCGGTCTAGAATGGCTACCGGCTCCTTCTCATAAGTCAAATCCTTGTCCAACTAAACAGAGCTGAAATCTAACATGTGGGACGGGTCACCCCAATATTTCCGGAGCATAGACACATGAAATACCAGATGAACTGAGGCTAATCCTGGAGGTAACGCAAGTCTATAAGCTACCTCCCCCACTCCCTCGAGAATCTCAAATGGCTCGATATACCTAGGGCTCAACTTGCCCTTCTTCCCAAATCTCATGACACCCTTCATAGGTCACCCGAAGCAATACCCTCTCCCTGACCATGAAGGCCACATCATGAACTTTACGGTTGGCATAACTCTTTTGCCTGTACTGAGCTGCGAGAAGCCTCTTCTGAATAATCTTGACCTTGTGTGTACGGCTAAAATTGGAGGGTCCAATTTTATGTTTATGTTTGGTGGTTTATTCGCCTAAGGTCTCAGGTATGGCACCAAGACCGATCTCGAGCCCCCCCTTACCCTCGACAAAAGAGGAAACAGACCTTGAATCAATATGGGGGACAACACGGTGATCGAGGCGGATAGCTTTGTAACAAAGTGCGATTCCGTACTTGGGCATTAATTAGATGTATCCATCAAAATCTTTGTAATAAATGATAGTACTATGTTAGGGCCTCCTCCCCTATTATATAAAGGGGACCCTTGCCACTTCATAAAGGGGAACAATGTCACGACCCAAATCCTAACTCAGGTCGTGATGGCGCCCAACAGCGGGGTCAGGCAAGCCAACATTCAATCTACTAAGGATTCCTTCCTATTTGATTACACATATCAAAACAACCAAGTTTTTAAAGCTTAAAAATTAACCGAAAAGAGTAATTAGCCAGTTTTAACCAAAAGAAACCATAAGGAGGCGTGAGCCAAAATATATACAGATCCGTAATAAAAAATAACTACAACGTGTGTGCCAGGAACTAGTGTCACAAGTCCTACGGGCATACTAACAGGATATACAAAGGGTATAATATACAGTCCCACTATCTGAAAGAAATAGACGGCAAATAAGCAAAAGAAACTCCATGGTGCTGCCGAGGATCGTCAGGAGAAGAAGCTCACCGTGAAGTCAGGTCTAACTATGATCAGAATCTAGCTCCGGTCTGATAACCAGATGCACCAGCCTCAGAACCTTTACAATTAAGTACAGAAGTGTAGCATGAGTACATAAATAAATATGTACCCAGTGAGTATCCCGTCTAATCTCGAAGAAGTAGTGACGAGAGGTCGACTTGATACTCAGTAAGGTCCAACAACATAATATAGAAGTATATGATGAAAGCGGTAGGCATGTAAAGGTAGCAAAGCAGCAAAATATATAAGGCACAAAATCCAAATAATGTGCTGGAAGTAAATAAACAATTACTACTTCATTTTCCCCAAAATATATGCCAAATCAATATCTGTGAAGTCAGTAACAATCTAGCATGCGCATACGGGGTAAGGACAACAGGTCTGAGCCATAAAATAATCATATATATATATATATATATATATATATATATATATATGCACTGCCGAGGGTCGAACGACCCGAACCATAAGTGCATCTTTGCCATAATCATATATGCGCACTGTCGAGGGTCTATCGGCCCGAACCATAAGTGCGTCTTTCAATCCGCCGTGGCGTACGGCCCGCTCCCATGAGAGTGGGGGAAAGTCACGCTCCGCTCGTGGAATATAAATTGCGAAGCGGTCACATGCACACACAATAATCCTCAACATTTACTTTCCATAAACAATTCCTTCCAATTATCCAATTCCATAAATCTCACGGAAACGATACTGTGAACAACTAATTTTTTACCACACCGAAAATTTTAGTGTAAATATTTTCTTTAGGTCTAATCCTATATATATATATATATATATATATATATATACAGATACTTATACTTATATAACATATTTTATTTCTATTTGTAATTATCGACATAAAAATTTATAAAATATATGGTTTCTTTTAATTAGAATTATAATAAGTAAGTTAGCTTTAATATTTTTCTTAGTATAATTTAAACTACAATGTAAATATTTCATTTTTTCTTGTGTATATAATATTTAAGTATAAAAATAGCTGACTAATATTTTTAACTACGCATTTTACTTTCTCTTTTCTTAATTAAAAAAAAAAGTAAAAGTTATTAAAAAAAAGGCAACAAACAAAAAGAAACAAAAAAAAAAGTAACAAAACAAAAAAATACAAAAATAAATAAATAAAATCTCTTCTAATCTTAGTAATCTACCTATACACCCATAATCCCTATTTTTTCTAACTCCCTCAACCCACTCCTTCACATTCTTTCTCCACTTTCCCCACTCCTCTCAATATTAACGCACACGTATGTTATACTATAAATAAACATACACACACAAAAAAAAAAAAAAAAAA
>ML434034.1:418-13293 GCA_005239525.1 Nicotiana knightiana | reverse complement strand
TTTTTAATTTTCTTAAATAAAACCTATTAAGAGTAAGATAAAATTTAAAATATTAAGATTAGATATAACATTAATATTTATAGCAAAAAATAGTATAGAATTTGAGTGTGGTCAAAAAATAGTTGTTCACAGTTTCCATGTTTATGTGCTGATTTCTATCACTATATATACTCTTCTCCCCATTCCCTTTAGAGGACCCTTCGACTATTCTTTCTGAACTCACTATAGCTTACTAGACCTAAAGTTATTCTATTTTTTGCAATCTACATTCTAACTTTGGCCGGCTGGAAGCCAAGACCTTTCAGTTATGAAATTTTGCTATACACTGTGGACTTCCATTATTTTGTGCATTTTTTCTTGCTAATTGGTAAGTCACTTAACTTCTGCACTTTCATTCTTACATATCCCTAATTGTACATGTTAATATTACTCGAATCCATGATCCAATATGCATATGAGAGATGTTTAGGCATTATCTCACCAATTTTGTATGTCTTAGTCCCTCTAACACTTGTTTGATCCTAATATTACATGTTCTGAAGTTATTTAAACCTCTCTAATGTCTATCCAATTAGTGTATCACCCTTGAATGCCTATGAACATGTTTATTCCTTACACTGAACCCCTTGTAGTGAATGTCTTACAGCTATGATTCTTACTACTAGTTGTAATCTGCCATTATGTCAACATGATCACTCGCCCCCCATACCCCTCTGATGTTTGTTTGTAATTTGGAATTACTGTCTCTTCATGCTTGAATTGCTTCTTTGAAAATAAACCTTTGATGTAAACTGGGTCACCTTTGTTTCAATATTACCTGCTACATGACATGATTTTGCTGAGTATATGTATCTTAACTTATGACTTTAAGTTCGGCCTTTTTTGCTAATATGATACCCTCACCTTTTCCATGATGCTGTTCTGGTTTACTTGATAATAACATTAGAATATGTACTTAACCTAATTCAAGCATGCTTTAACTCACTCTGTACCTATGACTTTGCCAAACTTGCAAACATGTTCTTCGCCTACTTTTTAGCATGTGACTGCTACTGTGCTAAGTGTGAAACCTATTCTCTTTCAAGTTCTATGATGTATTTAAGTGTCTGCTTATTGACCCAGTTTGATCATGTCTGAACCCCTTAACTCTTGTTTATCATTTTTGGTCCTTTCTTTCCCTGTCACTTAAACTCTTTTGAGTCCCACTCTTAGCCAATGCTGCCTAAGTTCTGTCCTTTGGCCTCTCTAGTGTGAGCACTGTTCAGGGTTCATTTGAGTCCCTCGTGAACTCTGACACACTAGGATTGGGTCCACTGATCCCTCCTCTGAACTATCTTTGTTAACCACCTTAGTGTGAGCACTGGTTGGGTTATTGAAGCCCTTGGGAACTCTGACACACTAGGGCCTTGGTTCTATATGCTCCACCTTGTCTTGTACTCTTTGGTTGAATCACTCAACCCTTGGCTGCTCTATATCTATGAATATGTAACTTTGGGACTATTGTGAACGAAGACCTGTTCTGGCCAGGTGTATCCTTGGGCCTGCTGTAGGCTCCCTATAGTTATTCTCCTCTGTAATTTGTTATATTCATTCTGGGTCTGTAATAATTATTGTAATAACATTTTGGGGTATTAATGAAATTGGGAAACAGATTTTTATCTTATACTTGCAACAAATTGGGCAGAAATCCTGCCTATAGGTTCCATAATGTGCTATTGTATGTTAACGTGTGTTAGAAATCATGCATATATGTATCTTATTATGTTCAGTCATTATCTGTTAGCCATCCTGCCCTTAAGTTCAATACTTGGTTCAATTGTGTTTTGTTTGTTAGAAACCATGCCTATAGGAAATTGTGTGATCAATGTGCGTGCAAGATTCTGTTTACATGCTTCCCTATTCACAAATTATAGAAATCATGTCTATAGGATCTAAAATCAGATTAATTGTAGAAAGCATGCCTATAGGTCTAAATCCATTTAATTATCATCTTGCCTGATTTTTCAGACACTGCATTATTGTCATCACTAGAAAACCTGCCTATAGGATCAAATAAGTGATTCTGAATATGCTTCTGTGATTACCACTGTTTATTATTGCGTAAAACACCTAGACATCATGCCTATAGGTTTAATCCCTTTATGCTTAAAATCAGTAGGCAAAACCATGTAGGTATTGGAAAGTGTATTCAGGATGACTTTTGTGTATAACTATTTGCCCATTAACTCAGTATCACATAGAGATCCTGCCTATAGGATTCTGCAGCCTTAATCAATTAAAATCTGTCAATGTTAATCAATTTGGCGTGCATTTGTTGTCTAAGTGTGGAGGTTAACTTGAGCCCTTACTTGTTTATATGTGAAAGTCCTAAATTGTTTTGTATGTCGCTAATATTTTCCCTTTTGATCAACCTAAGTTAAAGTCTAGGACAACCCTAAAATAGAGGTCCAAATGCCTCCTCGACCATAGGCATGGGACGGGTAGTGCATGCATAGAGTACGATTTAAAATTGACTAGTGCGCTTTAGGTAAACAACTTAAAGATAGTAATCGGGTAGCAGGAGATGATAGTCTTTGCCCGCTGAATAATATGAGTAACACCCCATCTTGAGAGAATTAAATATTATTTATGTTGTACGGGGTGATCCTTTAGGCTAAAAAACTTAGGACCCCCACCTCTGTTTAAAGTCAATCATTTATTTGCCCAAATTTCTTCCCATCTCTTAGATTAATTCATATAATACGAGTTCGATCGGTACCCACCATTGTGGACCTCGAGGAGTGCCTAACACCTTCTCCTCAAGGTAATTTGAGCCCTTACCCGATCTTTGGTAACACAACTGGTTAATCCAGAGTTATTTGCAAATAGGTGCCCTAAGGCACCTCAATCCGTTAGGTGGAGACTCTTTCTCTTAATAGCCTTCCTTAAAAGAGTTGTCACGTGTCAAAACTTGATTTCGCGAGAAAAATGGGCGCGACAACATGTCGACTCTGCTGGGGATATCTTTAGGCTCTTACCATAATGAACTTGGTCTATATGAATTAGTTTGTCTCGATAAACGTGTCTTTATTATTTTGCTGATACTTGAAACATCCTGCTCCCATTCTCCCTTTTATTGCTACATGCACACTCCCTTCCCTATTTCCCCTTTATATGAACTTACATACAACTCTTCGCTTAATCTAGTTACAATATGCATTCCCCCATTATTTCCTAATCATGTGCACTGGCTCCAACTTTTAAATTTTGTTATATCATGACTTTCCTAATCCTTACCCCTTTATTTGCTTCATTACAATTTTTAATATTATATGAACTAACTTCTTCCCTGTTTTTTTTTCTTCTGTCTTTACATTTATTAAACACTGCATTTATCGCTTTCATCATGAAAAATACTTGACAACGTGTTGTTTTATCTTTGCATAAAGCATGCTCTACATCATATTCCACTCATGCACAATTAATACCATAGCGGTACTTGATGAGTGTCCTCGCTCTTCCTATATTACCCTTTTAAATTTGGAAAGGCTTATTTGCGGTAAAACTAGTCGATCAACGCTGCAATCGACGATTCCTTGCCTTTCCCTCTAAAGTTTTCCACTTGAGGGTACCGGTCTAGACCCTTATAGAAACCCCCACTTTGATGTTAATTGTGCATGCATCATGTCTAAACCTAGCATGGGTTAGAACGCTGTCCGCGTTATAACTCTCTAAGGCAATCCTTGTCCAAAGCCCATCGGGATTTCCATAATCCCAACAGGCACAATAACGATATGTGCATTATTTGGAGAAAACATGCCGATATGCTAATCATTAATGTGTAAATAGTCGAATCCGGGGGGCGGGGGTGAGAGGGCTAACTTTATCTATTTTGCAGAAATGAGGCATGAAGTCCCTAGGTTCGGCATGGTCCAAAGTATCCCACCTCTATTGCTAGATTGGTGGGAAAATCTCTCGCCAAGCGACAAAAACCATGTGAAAAGAGTTCTCAGAAATTTACCTTCTTTGCTGGACATTCAGCAAAACAATACACTGATTGAAGCCGCTACTATGTTCTGGGATGAAAAGAGGGCTGTTTTCCGTTTCGATAATATAGAGATAACTCCCCTTCTTGAGGATATAAGAGACTTTGTTGGGATTACCTAGGATAGCCCTGGGCTGTTGATATCAGAAAATCGTACTTCTCGAGGGTTTCTGAAAATGATGGGTTTCAGAAAGAATGATAAGTTAGTTTGCCCGAAGAAGTCTTATATACCTTTTGACTTCATTTACGAGCGTTATGGGCATAGTATGTACTACCGTATCTATCATGATAAGTTTTTCATCACTTCTTTGGGTTGGTCTCATCGCCGGGTTTTCAGGTTCATCACCTGTTTTCTGGGGATGCTGGTATTCCCAATACAAGGAAAAATGATCCACACTCATTTAGCTGTGGTTACCAAGACCTTAATGGAAGGAATTGAGGGATAGACTTACACTATTGTCCTAATGATTGTGGTGGAGATATACCGAGCTTTTGACTGTTGCAAGAAAGGATTTAGACATTTTGAGGGATGTAATCTGTTGCTGCAAATATGGATGTTAGAACATCTTCAAAGAGGACAGTACCGTCAAGAATTTTCGCGGAGACCATGGAATGACCACATAGCGTTTCACCATCCAAAAAGAATGACTTTCATCCCAGATAGGTTTGCACACCAGGAAATGCTGTGGATTGGGTACACTTCTTTAGAAATTTGACTGACGATAAGGTCCATTGGATGTTCGAGTGGTTCCCTACTAGCGAGTTCATCATCAGGTCAAGAGATGTTCCTCATTTAGTGCTGATTAGGTTGAGGGGTATCTATCCTTATGCTCTCTATCAGAGTCATGAGGCAGGCTGGGAGGAAACAAGTCATACCACGAGTTTCCAAGATGGTTCACTACAAAGCAGACTTTCAGGGTGATGCCATTCCATTCAAGTGTGAGGCACAACAAATGTGGCATCGAAAGATAATGGTGGAAAAGGATACCATCGAGCCAGATCATTATTATGCCGGTCATGTGTATTTCTTCCCGTCATGGTTGGATGATGACATAGTAGGAGAAGTTGATCCAGGGATTGATCTGGGAAACAGGGTCATAGACGGCACTGCCGAAACACAAGTAAAATACAGGAGGTTACGCAAAAGGATCTTTGAGTCTGAGGCCAAACACTTAGAACAGCACAAAGTGGACATGGAAGCAATCAATGAATGGAGAGAAATCTCTACGAAATCAACAGAGAGGTTGGAGTATTTAGAGCAAGGTCTGATGGAACTTGAAGGGAAGATGAGAAAAAGGATCATGGATTGTCAGAATGCGGAGGGAAATGAATGAGGACATCTAGCAAGGGCGTATCTGCTGCTGGACATGCGCGACCTAGGGAATCTGATCGATGGGGATAAGAAGGCCAAGCTTGGAGAAGGCCCCTCTGGGACCGAGTAGATTAGAATCGATGTTTACTTATTTTTCTAGAGTCATTTTAGAATTTGATTGTAATAAGGCAAATTCCACTAGTAAACTCCTTTCAATTATTGTTGTTTTAATGGAGATTTGGTCTATTTATCATATTGATGAAATGACGCAATTATCGGCATTAAGTTTCTCCAAATCTATATGTCGCTAGGCCTACCTCGGGCACAACGAGGTCCCCAAATTAAGACACGAATTTATAATTCCGCAATACGTGTTTAGATGTTGCAAATATCCTTTCAAAACTCCCCACTGATATGTTACCTTTTTGCTTTTCTTTGTTTTGATTATTCCCATCCCCGAAGGTTGGTTCGTGCATACTGGCATCATCATCATATCATACTATATCCAGAGGTCCTCCACCTCCTCCTCCCCCAAGTGATCCTAAAAGTAAGGGAAAATCTAAGATGGACGACATGAGTGGTATCAGGAAAGACAACGCTACACATGAAGAAAATGTTGAGACTTCAGACGGTCGGAGTACTCCGGCGCAAAATGATTTGGTTCTACGGTTGGAGCAGAAAATACTGGAGCTACAAGGGGAACTTGAGCAGGTCCGCAACTTGGCAGACCTCTCTCTCACATTAAACGTCCCAGATATCAACCAACAGAATGCCAAAACCAGTGCCTCCTCAAAACACACCAAACCATCATCCGCAAAATCCTCCGCACCTCATCAATACGCCACACCTCCCCAAAATCATAATCCTTCACTGGTACCAACTCCTCCTCAGAACCAACACCATCTGACCCAATACCCACAGACTACCACCTACCATACTCCTCAAAACACACCGCAACCTACCTTTGATCCACAGAACTCAACCAATGATCACCACTACACCCAAATCCCCGGTATTCATCAAAACAACCCCATATACGTTGAAACTCTACCTCACCTTGCACAACAAACCCCATACACACCAGAATCCGCTGAGAAAGACCTTCTCATCAAGAATATGGCAGAGGAACTTAAAAATATCACAAGTCAAGTTCAAGGCGTCGAAGGGGGTAAAGTCAGTGAGGGTTTGAGCTATGAATATCTGTGTATTCAGCCGGATATAGAACTGCCAGAGGGTTACAAACCTCCCAAGTTCGAGATGTTTGACGAAACAGGTGACCCAAAGGTGCATCTAAGGACATACTGTGACAAGCTCGTAGGATTTGGAAAATATGAAAGAATTTGCATGAAGTTATTCATGAGGAGCCTCACTGGAGACGCTCTATCTTGGTATATCAGTCAAAATCCAAAGAAGTGGGTAAACTAGGTAAGCATGGCGTCAAATTTCATGGATTGATTCAGATTCAATACGAAGAATGCACCAGATGTCTTCTATATCAAGAATCTTAAGAAGAAGCCAACAAAGACTTTCCGCGAGTACACACTTGGTAGAGATCGGAAGCTGCAAAAGTAAGGCCGACATTGGAAGAAGAGCAGATGAACAAATTCTTTGTCCATGCCCAGGATCCGTAGTACTACGAGAGGTTAATGGTTATTGAAAATCACAAATTCTCTGACATCATTGAATTGGGGGAAATAATTGAAGAAGGAATTAAAAGCGGGATGGTAACCAATTTTGAGGCATTACAAGCTACCAACAAGGCCTTGCAGTCAAGAGGCATATCCAAGAAGAAGGAAGTAGGGGCCGTGATGGTGGCCTAAGGGATAAAATCTCCTCTTACATACCAAACACCTCCACCCACATATTAGCCTTCACCTCCTAGATATCCGCAACCCGCCACCGCTTACCATACTTATAACACCCAGCCAACATATTACCACTCACCGCCAGCCCGCCAAAATTATTAGAAACCCAGACCAAACTTCAACCGCAGGCAGCCTAGACAATACACCCATATTGTTGAACCAATCGATCAGTTATATGAGAGGCTAAAAGCTGTTGGTTATGTCACTCCTATTCCCGTTGTTGCCATGGAAAATTCCTCTCAATGGGTCAATCCGGATAAAACATGTACCTACCGCTCCAACATGAAGGGTCATATCATTGATGAATGTCGCACTCTGAAAGACAAGATCCAGACGCTAATTGACACCAAGGTTATACAAGCAAAGGAGGCTGCAATAACGTCCGCAACAATCCCATCCTGGATCACATGGGAGAAGGGGTGAATGTGATAGAAATTGATGAAGAATGGAACCCGGAAGGGTCAATTGGGATCTTTCGAGAAGGGGATGACCCTAAGAAACCTGTGGTCACTCTCACTTCTATTGTGGTACAGATACAACCACCAATCGAAGTTGAGGTAGCCGCACCAACTCCGTTCGAGGGGGAAGTAACAACACCTGCAGCTGTACCTGCTCCGTTTGAAGTAGAAGTGACCACACCCTTCACTGTGACGGTAGTACCCGCACCATCCTTTAATTCCAAAGCCGTACCATGTGACTATGTTGCAGAAGCTAGAAGGAGAGGAAAAGCAAAAATGGAAAAAACTGGCGCAGCACAAGGGATAACCTGGACTTGCAGAGTTTACATACCTGAGCATCTATGGGGAACAAGTAAAGAAGCCGCTTCCAAACAGCCTATCATTGAAACCGGCCTGGATGATCTTTGGAGAAAGGTTCAAGTAAGGGAATACTCTATAGTGGATCATCTGAACAAAATTCCCACTCAGATTTCCATTCTATCATTACTGCAGAATTTTGAAGCATACATGAATGCCTTGATGAAAGTATTGAACGAAGCTTACGTGCCCAACAATATTACCAGTGGGGAAATGGCTAACATGGTAGGACAAGTACTGGAGAGCCATAAGATCATTTTCCATGAAAATGAATTGCTGCCAGAAGGATTACGCCACAACAGGGCGCTGTATATCACGGTACAATGTGAAGATAAATTCATTTCCAGGGTTTTGATAGATGGAGGTTCCAGTCTCAACAACTGCCCATTGACGACTTTGAAGATATTGGGCAAATGATGCACGAATGCGGGCAGGAACTATGAACGTAAAATCATTTGACGGGTCTCAAAGGGACACGATCGGGGAAACTAACCTTTGCTTACAAATGGGCCCGATTTGGTTTGATGTCGGATTCCAAGTACTTGACATATCCGCGTCATACAACTTATTGCTGGGACGACCCTGGATACACGCCGCTGGTGCTGTGGCATCCACTTTGCACCAGGTTGTAAAGTTTGAATAAAACCATCATGATGTGATCATTCATGGAGACGAGAGTAATCCCATTTATACCAATCAGACTGTTTTGGTCGCGGAAAATAGAAGGAAATTGGGTGGAGAGACTTATCATCGCAACGAGCGCGTCAATGCAATTGAAAATGATAAGTAGTGGAGCGGCAAAATAGAGAGCATACTGGCATGGGTAGGGTATGAACCTAGTAAAGGGACTGGGAAGAATCTCTAAGGTATTGCCAAACCAATTGTATTGGTAAAAAAGAGTTTCACATGTAAGCCAGCTTTTGACAACTCAGCCAGTCACGTGGACACAGGAAAACACAACAGCTGGATGTGATTCTTTTAAGAGGTACGGAACAAAGAGGCACGATTCAGTAAACCCTCGAGCTTATCAGCCACAGGAAACTCAACCTGATCAAAACAGGGGAGAGGCACGGTCAGAATGAATCTAGACAAAGCTACGGGCAGATTCAAAGACCCACAATTGATTACTCGAACGTTATGTAACCGTACCCCAATTACCGTTATCCTTTATAACGCCTCATTAATGTCATAATTAGTCATTAATGAGCAACCATAGCAAGAGTTGTACGTTATAGGAATCTCCTATATAAGGGAGGGGAATACAGGTTGTAAAGGCATCTGATTCTCAAATATAATCGACTTCGCTTTTCTATATTTCTGCAATATTGTCTGTTATTCATTTTTCTCTATTTCTTTGATTATCAGTAATCCGTGTTCATCTTAAAAATAGCTTTAGTCAAAGGGTCTAATTCTTTGGTTAAACAAATTGGTTCCGTTACTGGGANCCTATCATCAAAGGCATTGATGTTGATAGGTATTCTCAACAACCTTGGAAGCCAAGTGCGGCACCCTTGCCTATACCCAAGAAGTTTAAAATGCTTGACGTTCCCAAATATGATGGAACAACTGACCCGCGTGAACATGTGACTGCTTTTACTACTGGGGTAAAAGGAACCGACTTAACAAAACAAGAGATTGAATCAGTCATAGTCAAAAAATTTGGGGAAACACTTACCAAAGGGGCCCTAACCTGGTATTCTCTTCTCCCTGAAAATTATATTGACTCTTTTGCTGAGCTTGCAGATTCGTTTATAAAAGCACACTCTGGTGCGCAAAAAGTTGAGAAGAGAATGGAAGACATATTCAAAATAAAACAAGGAGACACGGAACTACTCCGTGAGTTTGTAGACATGTTTCAACGAGAAAGAATGTAGTTACCCAGGGTGCCTGATAATTGGGCAGCTATGGCATTTGCAAGCAACCTAAACGATAAAAGCTCAGAAGCCACGAGACGACTTAAGGAAAGTCTACGAGAATTCCCCGCTACAATATGGAACGATGTATATAACAGGTATAGTACTAAACTTAGAATAGAAGAAGATATCATTGCTCGTTCGAGAGATGAAGATAATTCCAGATCTAGACGTCCTGAAACAGATAGAAGATCAGGTAAAAACAGGTATGATCCTTACTTAGGACCCTCGGGACGCGATATGCGCCCCAGGTTTGAAAACACTAGGTCAGACTATAGACCACAAGGAAGAGACGTAGTCTCATCATCGTCTAGATTCAGAGAAGATCAAGATGAACGATCTAGAGGTAATACTCAAATTGGGGATCATACCTTTAATGTAAGTACTACTGAACTTGTCTCAATATTGAGGAACATGGGAGACAAGGTTAAGTGGCCCAAAGAGATGCGGTCAAATCCAAGTAGAAGGAACCCAGATCACTGGTGTGAATTCCACAACGATCACGGGCACAAAACTGCGAATTGCAGATTTTTACAAGGTGAAGTAGAAAATTTATTGAAACAGGGTTATTTAATAGAATTGTTTAGTGATAAAGGTAAACATGCATATATGAGGAAAATGCAGGAGCCCCCAAAGCCTTCTTCTCCAAAACGAACCGTCAACGTTATACACGGAGGTGAAGAAGTAAACAGAGTGATCTGCAAAACAACCACAAAGTTCACAATTNCACAATGATGCTCTGGTAATATCTTTACTTATTCATGACACTAACGTAAAAAGAGTGTTGATTGATCCAGGCAGTTCCGTCAATATCATTTTGCTAAGAGTCGTGGAAGAAATGCTACTGGGGAATCAAGTAATCCCAAGGTCACGAGCCATATCAGGGTTTGATAACTCCACGGTTATAACAAAAGGAGAAATTGAGTTTAGCACTTATGCTGAAGGGGTGATCAAAAGTACTAGGTTCCAAGGCATCGATACTGACATGGCTTATAACGTGATCATGGGAAGGTCATGGATCCACGACATGAAAGAGATACCTTCCACGTTGCATCAGGTAATTAAGTTCCCTTATGAATGGGGGATTCAGCAAATCAAAGAGATCAGCAGACTGCAAGAAATGTAAACTCTGTGGTACACTACAACAAGAAAATAGAGGTGGAAGAATTACGAGATAAGGGAATCTCCCAAGAAGGCCTTCCAAACAGGCATGGAAGAAAGTACTACCCTAATAGGTACGTAATGTATTATTGTTGAAACAGGTATGAAAGAAAATACTTACGAGAAGGAGAATCAAGTTACCACGGAAGGTGTACTATACCACACAGATGCAGATTCCAGACCGGACGTCATTCATGAACCGGAGGAAGATGAGCACATCAAAACAACTACGGAGGAGTTCGAAGCTGTTCCATTATCTGAACAAAAACCTGAGCAGAAAGTGTATATAGGCACGAGGCTAGGCCCCTCTCGAAGAGGTAAGTTAATTGATTATTTAAAGGTTAACACATACTGCTTTGCATAGTCCCACTCAAATATGATAGGCATCCCACCAGAAGTGATGGCTCATAAACTATCTATCCTTTGTACCCGTTAAGCAGAAGAAAAGAAAGCAAGGACCATTCAAGAACCAAGTGATCGACGAAGAGGTACAAAAAATTTTGAAGATTGGTTCGATATGAGAGGTAACGTATCCTAACTTGCTAGAAAACACCGTGGTAGTACCTAAAAAGAATGGAAAGTGGAGAGTATGCGTAGATTATACTGACTTAAATAAAGCATTCCCCAAAGATTCATTCCCATTGCCACATATAGATCAAATGATTGATGCCACAACAGGTCATGAATTATTGAGCTTCTTAGATGCATATTCTTGTTATAATCAGATTAAAATGAATCCCTCAGATGAGGAAAAAACTTCCTTCATTACAAACAGGGGGACTTACTGTTATAAAGTTATGCCTTTTGGCTTAAAAAATGCTGGAGCCACCTATCAAAGGTTAGTGACTAAAATGTTCCAAGAACATCTTGGAAAGACGATGGAAGTCTATATTGATGATATGTTGGTAAAATCAACACAAGCACAAGACCATTTTCAGCATCTCTCTACTGCTTTTTATATTTTACGCAGGTATAATATGAAGTTAAGTCCAGAGAAATGCGCTTTTGGAGTGCAATCAGGTAAATTTTTGGGTTTCCTTGTATCGAACAGAGGAATAGAGGTAAATCCCGCTCAAATTAAAGCTATAGAGGAAATACCTGATATTTTAACAAATAAAAAGGAAGTTCAAAGACTAACAGGGAGAATAGCAGCTTTGGGTAGGTTTATTTCTAAATCTTCCGAAAAAAGTTTTAAATTCTTCTCAGTTCTCAAAAAGCAGAATCAGTTCGAATGGACTGAAGAATGTCAGCAAGCCCTCAAGAATCTGAAGATTTATCTATCGAAACCACCACTGCTTTCAAAGCCAAAAGAAGGGGAGAGATTGTACATCTACCTGGCTATCTAAGAAATTGCTGTAAGTGCAGTACTGGTAAGAGAAGAAAAAGGTAAACAATCACCTCTCTATTATGTAAGTTAAACTTTGCTGGATGCTGAGACTAGATATCCACATCTGGAAAAGTTAACCTTAGCTTTAATAATGGCATCTAAAAAATTACGTCCATATTTTCAATGCCACCCAATCACCATTGTGACCTCATATCCTTTAAGAAATATTATGCATAAACAGGAATTGTCAGGAGGATTAGCTAAGTGGGCCATAGAATTAAGTGAGCATGAAATAATCTATCAGCCTAGGACTGCAATTAAGTCTCAAATACTAGCTTATTTTGTTGCTGACTTTAGTAATAAAATTGTACCTGAAGTAGAAAAAGAGTTACAACTCTTTAATGGTGCTAATCCAGGCCTATGGACCTTGTTCACCGATGGTTCTTCAAATATAAAAG
>ML434033.1:14873-63841 GCA_005239525.1 Nicotiana knightiana | reverse complement strand
ATATATATATTGTTCACAATTACATAACTTGGCTCAGGGGTGAATGGGTGAATGGATTGTGGTCTGAACCTCGGGTTTTGACTAAGCGGGTCCGGGGTCAATTTTTTACTTTTTGGGGAAAAGTGTGGGAATTCTAAATTTATGCATTGCAATTGATTCCTTTAGCAAAATTTGATATTATTAAGTTAATTGTGGTTAGATACAAGTGGTTTGGAGGCGGATTCTAGGGGAAAGGCCCCGGTAGAGCTCTTAGTTGACTGCAGAGTGAGGTAAGAGTTGGGTTTAACCTTGATTTAAGGGAATTAGGAACCCTCAGACTGTGATATATGAATTTCATGTGCTGCGGAGTATATGCGAGGTGAGGAGTGCTTATACGCCGCCAAATTACTTGTTTCCCTGATTTTTTGCTCTTCCTTAATTATCTCCTTCCCTGTCTTAGTTGTTATGTGTCCTAAAAGCCTTCCATGCTTTAATTGCTACTTGTTAATCATTGTTTCTCGTGTTAAAAATGTTAGACTTCTTCCTGCCTTCATGACTTGCTGCTATTTCCCTTAATTGACGTACTTGCACCATCTAATTTTCATTTACTGGACTTATTTTGTCGTGTAACTTCATATGCAAATTTCCAAGTTGGTACAAGGTTTCCTTTTTGCTTCAGCTTTATATTCATCACTTTTGGCGGTTCTTGTGATTTGAAATATGGATTCAATTGTACTTGGTAAATAATTGTACTGATATGGTGGGATCGGGTTGCATGCTGCAACATGTGAAATAAGGGTGGATTGATACGGAGGAATAAGGGTGAATTTTCACTGATATGGTGGGATCGGGTTGCACGCCGCAACAAGTGAAATAAGGGTGATTTATACGGTGAAATAAGGGTGAATTGTGATACTGATTTTTTTATATAGTGGGATTGGGTTGCGCGACACAACGTATATATTTATTTATGATTGTTGATATTGTTACAGTGAAATAAGATAGGATTGGGTTGCACGGTGGGATCGGGTTGCGCGCCGTAATAACCAACGTGTTTTATATTTTATTGAGTTGTGTTGGTTTTCGGTATTTTCATTGAAACTCTAAGGATTGGTAATTCTGATCGTCACTAGTTTATTTCTTGAGGTTATAGCTATTATCTTCAGTTCTGTCTTATTTGTTCTGTATTTCCTTCTTCTGTCTTTACTATATACTGCATATAGGTTGTAGTGTGAGTTGCTTGCCTTAGACTCGTCACTACTTCGTCGAGGTTAGGCTCGACACTTACAGAGTATATGGGGTCGGTTGTACTGCACTTCTTGTGCAGATTTTGGAGTTGGTCCCAACGGCAGTTATTAACGTGCTCGTATTGGACAACTTTGTGGATACTTGAGGTACAACTGCTCAGCGTCCCCAGCTCCTGGAGTCCCCTCTCCTTTTATTTAGTCGTGTACTTTCCTTCAGACAGTTTTATATTTTATTCAGACCCTTGTTTGTACTATTCTAGTAGCTCGTGGACTTGTGACACCGGGTCCGGAGTTGTATCAGGTATTTTAGTTGTTATAGTTTTCGTACTTTACTTTGGTTTATTACAATTATTTCAGTTCTTTCTCGTTGTTTAATTTAAATTGTTGAAAAATGAATAAGGGTTCTAACGTTGGCTTGCCTAGCAAGTGAAATTTTAGGCGTCATCATGATCCTGAAGGTGAGAATTTCGGGTCGTAACATGCAATCTGAGATCAAAAGAGCTTGAATCAGCTTAAATTGGCCAAGATAAAGAATAAAAAGATAGCTTGGCAAAACAAATTAGCCCTCTGGTTGAATAAGAGAACGCACTACAAGTTAGAAGATTATGGCACCAATATCCATGTGTGAACTTCTATCACCCAATGAGATGGTATGTAAAAATTATTGGGAGTTTTATAGCTTTATCCAGAAAAATCAAACTAATTATCTTTGTCTATCCATTTATTTTTCTACCCATTAAACTAATTATTTTTCCGACCAATTGTAGCTTTTGTGGGTAATGTACTTTTTATTCTTTTCTTTTTTCTCCTTTTTCTTTATTTTTTTCTTTTTTACTCCTTTTCTGTTCTTTTTTTAAATCATATTGTTCTTTTTTTTATTATTTTTAAATAATTTGATTCCATAGCAATTTTGGCTCCTTTCTTTTATTTTATCTTTTCACTTTTTTCTTTCCTTTGCTCATTTTCTTTATTTCTTCTTCCTTTTCTTAACTAATTTAGCTCTTTTTTTATTATTATTTTTTTTTACATAATCTAATTACATTCACTTTTTTGCTCATTTTCTTTATTCAGTTTTTTATATAATAATAAAGATAACTGATATATTTAATATTTATTCACATTCTTTAATATAACTTATATATTTAATATCTATTCACAACATTGTTTTGAGCATTGTCCCTTATCATAGGGTTCTTGCTCATCTTCAGAAGATGAAATATATTTCTCTTCTTGGAGGACTCGTAAGTCTTCACTAGTTGATGATTCATCACTATCAGATATCTCCGGGGAAGAATTTAAAAGAATCTTACATAAAGAATCTTTGATATGATCATCTAAATCAAGTTATTTTATTTTATCCTTGATTCTACAATCTTTAGCAAAATGGCCTATTCTTCCACATTTATAACAGGCCTGTGGATCTTTTGATTTTATAAAATCTTTTCGGGCTTTATGAAAAGTTTTTCTCCTTTGGGTTTTTGTAAAACGTTTTTCAGGAGACCCCTTTTTATTTTTATAAAAATTCTTTTTCTTATACGACTTCTTTTTCAATAGAAAATTGTTCGCAAAATTCCCCTAATTGTTGTCTCTCATTGAGACGATGCTTTTTTATTTGCTGATTTAGCTTAATCTCATTGCATAAAGCTAAACCTTCCTGAGTGCAAACGCTGAATAGTTTACCATATGAGTAATTGTTATAATCAATACTCATTGGCGTGCCTCTTAAAGTCTTTCTGACTCTTTCAGCAAATAGAGACGGGAGTCCATCAATAAATTTAGACTTCCAATGAGTACTATTACTTTCAAGTAATTCCATCACTCTGGATAAGAAAACATCTTTATACCATCTAAAAGATGTTAAGGTTTTACACCTTAGATTTTGAAGCATTTTTCTAATAGTCTCAATATTATCAAACCATCTTCCTGAGAAATGTTCTATAATATTCATTACTAAAGAATAGACAGAATTTTGGACCATCTTGTCATCCTCTGTCTTTGTTGCGTTCATGATTTGAACACGCTGGTCATGGCTGAGATAATTATCCCACCATCCCTTCAGTTGACCAGTGAAACTCGCTATTATCATTTCTGCAATAGCTCTATCTGTAATTTTATTAACTTTACAGATAGTACTGTACATAAGCATTCTATGTACTGTTGTGTAGATTTGCCTATCCGCTAAGCCATCTATGTTGCATTCGTAGATGTCTGATCTACTGTAACCTTGATGGTAGTGCTCATTATCTTGTTCTTCTAGAAGAACATCTTGCGGGGTCGGTCTCGGGTAGTAAAACATTCTTTGGTAAGGTTTGCGAGCATATTTTTCAGAGATTCTATTAATCTCAACGTCTACCTTTAAATTTTTCCCTTTATCAGACATATGCTCTAAACTTAAAGGGTTAATTTTAAATTCACTAAACTTCTTATTGAGAATTTCTTCAATGTCATCAAAACTTTTTAATTTAAAGTCTTTTACCTCTGGCGGAGGTTGGATACTTGTAGTAGTAATTTGTTCTTTACCTTTAGTATCCTTCTATTGAATTTTTTGGACCTCAGTTATGAGCTTGTCCATTTTTTCCTGAATTGTAATAATCTATTCGCCCAGAATACTAACATACATATTAGTATAATTATTCTGTGTGAGCATAGTATTCACATTTTTAACTGTAATAGTAGCTACCTTATTTTCAAATAATTTTGAAAAAGCAGTAAAATAACCAAAATGTAGACTGGATCGCTTCCAAGTAAGACTTTGGAATGAAGTACAGGAACACCAACTCTGGCTAGCTACAGTTCCAATAGTAGACCTTAAACCACGGTCCCCCTTATACCCTTTCAACACCTACTTTGGTTAACACAGGCTCGAAGACCACCGGTTAGGTTGGAGCCTAACCAAGTTTTACTAGTAAAGGACCCGTAGCTGCCTGTAGCTATATAGTTCCAACCATCAGCTCATTGGGATGATACATCATAATTTAATAGCAAATCATGTATGTACAAAGCTTATGGTTACTAAGTTTAACACAAAAGTTCTTAGCCTATCATTCAGGCTAAATAACAGAAAGAAAGAGAAAAAGTATACCTGAGACCTTCCAAATGTTGATCCAACAGATCGTTTTCTGAATATTATTAAGAATGGAAAATTTACAAAGAGGAAAGGTTTAAAATATTTCTAGAGAGAGATTAGAGAGAAGGGAGAGCTTATGATTTCTGGTGGCTTGGCTAATGCTTGCCTTCTATAGTGAATTCTTGATCCTTATATAATGGATCATAGCTAAAGAAAACAAAACTGATAGTATAATATAATTATGCTCAAAACAATGTTGTTAATATAACTGATAGTATAATTTAATCTGAAGTTTAGGAGCTTAATAGACAGTCTTATTCACCATATATGACTTGTTTTAAAATGAATATGTGACCAAAATTCTGAAATCTATCAAATATTTTAAATTAAATCTAACAACTTGATAATACTTTATTATGGAATATAATAGAATACATACGATTCATATAACCGATTAAACTTAATGTGACATTGAGCCACATTTTTTTTTGTACTTCAACAATGTCCTTCCTGGCCTGTTGTTTGAGTTGACCGAAGGCGGCGGGTGGAGGGTGGTAAATTCTTAGTTTAATTTATATTTTAACCTTTCATATATCAAATACTTAACAAAATGGTCAATTTCTTTAATATAACTGATAGTATAATATAATATTTGTCTTTCTTTTTATCTTTTTTTCGTCTTTAAATCAATTATTCAAACAACTTATACATTATACCTGTTTTTTCTTCTCTCGTTTTTTCATTGAATTTTTATTTTTTTTAATATTGTAAATATTTCTAGCACATAGGATTCAAAATTATATATCGTTATACTACAATTGTTTATTAGTACAATAAAATAACATATTAGTATTTAATGTTATTGTAAAATAATTGTCACAATGGTATATCAAAACTCCATATACATATACCAAATAGCTATATTACTATTTTATATATTCCGACATCTACTTATATAGTGAATATTATTTTCATGAAACTTCATCAAAATATTCATTTAAGAAAATATTTGCAAAGACATAGTTGGAAAAATTAAAAGAAATTAAAAAATTACTTATTTATTACAGTATATTGTTATATTATATTGTATACTCTAACAATATAATGTTACTATAACCATGACTTTAGCTTTGGACAATAACACCTAGATGATTCAACAAATAGCAGTCGAAGTATACTATTATGGTATATTGTATACTACTACAACATATTGTTGTAGTTTATTACAGTATACCCATTACAGTATATTGTATATTATAATAATATATTGTTATAGTATATTATATACCGCAACCGTATACTGTTAGGTAACTGAGTTCTTCTTCCATTATTACAGTATACCATTGCAGTATATTGTATACTATAACAGTATATTGCTACAATATAGCTATATACTCCTACAGCAAATTGTATACCATTGTGGTATACTGTTGGGTAACCATGTTCTTCTTTGATTTTTCAGCTAAAAAATTCGATCTCTGTCACGACCCAATTTTTTCTCCGTTGGGTATCGTGATGGCACCTAGTCTTAAGGACTAGGTAAGCCTAATATTCACGGAAATAACAACGATAATAATAAAATCTAATATTTTTCTAAAATAATCAATTCTTTATACATTGAAAAATCCAAAAAACCGGTAGCACAAGTCATAAGCTTTATAGAGTTTACCATAACTTCTATTTACAATTGTTTGGAAACAAATAAAACAGTGTGAATGCAAAATAGGAAGGTGACTCTGAAGCCTGCGAGCGCAACGACAGGTTTACCTTGAGTCTCATCGGCAAGAATCCGCTCAGATACTAACGATCAATACCTGCATCTGCACAAAAATGTGCAGAAGAGTAGTATGAGCACACCGCAGTTGTGCCCAGTAAGTATCAAAACTAACCTCGGTGAAGTAGTGACGAGGACTAGTCAAAACACCCACTTGGTCTAATAAATTGAACAAGTATCAATATAGGAATAAAGGGGGAAATGATATACACATAAAGGCTACACAATATAGCTAACAATACAGTGAATTCGGTAAAGAAGGAAAAACAATAAGTATCAACGGAAACCATGAAACAACACAAAGATTGAATAGAGTACAAAAATTCTGGAAGGTAAAGATACAACACGGACAGGTAATGTCTCAAAATCTTCAACCACTTCTATTTCAAATTCGTAGTCATCTCTGCGAGCTTCCGAACCTCGAACAAATCACCATTTACGGGTCCTAATATTCGAACCCTAACACTTGGCATCTTGCGCCCTCATTCGAGTGCTAACTGTACGGACGACTTATGTGCCAATTGGGTCATCTCCACCCATACGGTAAGTAAAACAAGAATATCTATACTTGACAATAACAAGGAGCCCTAAATTCATTACTGGTACTTGACTAAGTGTATGCTTGTGCAGGTGTCCTAACATGATTCAACAACCCATCAGTATAAGGAAAGAAAAAGAAATCACGTACATTGTCACCTCACAAATTTTCACATGAATAAACTCACACTGTAAGTGTTCCAGTACACAATATCAAAAAGGAATGCCCCCAGGCCAACACAAGTATCACAAACAATCCCTGACATAGCCCACCTTGTCTCGCCACGTGTGCAATAGTAAAGTATATGCCCGCCTTTTTTCTCCACATGTGCATAAGCATGTTCCCACCTTATCTCGCCACATGCGCAACCCTCAATCTCATATCCCGCCTTATCACGCCGCATGTGCAATATCAATAGTAAACATGGCACGGCAGAAACCTCGTGCAAATCCCCATACCCACAACCACACTGCAAAAACCTCGTGCATCACCACAACAAGTACAACAACAACAATGGCAACAGTTCAAGATACAATAAATACATCAACTCAAGAACCTTCGATCACAAGATAGGCAAAACTAGTTCACGAGAAATAAACATAATAAGGAAAGCTAGGCATATTAAGAATCACTCAACAAGGAAAGAAAATTGCATGTAACAGCTTCACCTAATTACACGGGTTAACAACAAGAATTCAACACAAATTCGATAACTCTATTTACGAGCAAGTCAACTAAGGTATAGTCTATCCAAACTTCCTTTAAGGTTGGTAGTTTTCAAGGGTATTCAACAATTTCATTTAAGGACAAGAAACATGAAAATAATCCTAACCTCAGTCAAGACCCAACCATTCTAGAATGAGATGAAGATAATTACAGTTAGAGAAAAACGTTAAAAAGACATAGCATGACAGTAAAAGGAAATAAAAATCTTCAGATAAGTCAATTAAGAGTCAAATAGGCAATAGGAGTAAATCCAAAAGTAAGAACTTCCACGTTTAAGCAAATAAAAATGAAACTAGAAATTAGGAAAATTCAATCAGGCTAAGGACAATTCATACTCTGTGTATATAAGGACCTAAGATTCCTAAAGGGTCAACTTTCCATAAATAAGTCCGAGCACGCACCCGTCACCTCCCGTACACGGACTACAATCAACATAGAAGACTCAAATCCTAAGGGGTAATTCCCCCACACAAGGTTAGGCAAGATACTTACCTCAACCGCTCAAATCAAACTTGAAATCACGTTCTTGCCACGAGTATCCGACTCCAAATGGCCCAAATCTAATCAAATCAATAGCATCGTGTAAATAATACTACAAGCAACTAGCTTAACTAATAAATTCGAAGCTAAGACGAGAAATTAAAAAAATTGCCCAAAACGTACCCCGGGCCCACATCTCGGAATCGAGTGAAATTTATAAATTTAGAACACCCATTCACTCATGAACTCACTCGAACAAGAATCATCGAAAACCGACGTCAAAATCTCATTCCAATCTCAGATTTCTATTTGGGGAACCTTCCTCTTATTTTCATGATTTTTCACCCAAATTCATTGATTATATTGAAGAAATTGCTATAGATTAATGATATACAAGTGAAATAAGGTTAGGAATCGTTACCTATGAATCTTCTCCTCAAAACCCACTCAAAATCGCCAAATCCCGAGCTCTAAATCGATTTTAGAAGTTATGAAATCAAGCACTCGATTTTTCTTATTTCTGTCCAGCGCTGCTCGCAACTGCGCTTCCAGGGCCACACCTGCGGTCCCGCTTCTGCACCCTGGGCTCCGCATCTGCGGAAATCACTAATCCCCTCAAACTCCGCATATGCGACACTTTCCTCGCAGATGCAGCTCTGTTTCTGCGGTCCATGAGATGCACATGCGACCATTGACCCCTAAGCCTAAAATCGCACCTGCGACTCCTCCCCTCGCTTCTACGGAACCGCACCTGCGGTCCCACATCCGCAGGTGCGTAAATGACAGGTTCAGCAACACCAGCAATATCCTAAGCCCAAAATTCTTCCCGTTGAGCATCCGAAACACATCTGAGGCCCCCGGAACCTCAACCAAGACCACCAACCAATCCTCATACCTTATACCAACTTAGTCGAGCCTTCAAAACACATCACATAACATCAAAATCGCCAACTATGCATGGATTCAAGCCTAAGAACTTATAGAATTTCTAAAATCTACAACCGATGCCGAAACACGTCAAAACTAGTCCGAATGACCTGAAATTTGACACACAAGTCACAAATGGAACTACGGACCTACAGCCACTTTCGGAATCCCATTCTGAGCCTGATATCAAAATTTCACCTATCGGCCAAAATTCTGACTTTCGCCAATTCAAGCCTAAATCTACCACAGACCTCGTAAACACATTCCGGATGCGCTCCTCAGTCCAAAATCACCATACGAAGCTGCTGACATCATCCATAACTCGTTCCGGATCCGTTTACATAAAAGCCAAATTTCGGTCAAAACTTCACTGTTTAAGCTTCCCAAAACAACAGTCATTCTTCCAATTCGACTTTGAATCATCCGGTAACTGAATTCAACCATGCACTCAAGTCGATATACATAATACGAAGTTGTTCAATATCTTGTGCCACCGAACGGAGAACTTCTTAAAATGACCAGTCGGGTCGTTACATTCTCCCCCTCTTAAAACAAACGTTCGTTCTCGAACGTGCCAAGATTCATCTCGAACTCATCCAATCACTGAATGCACACTTCCAATACACACCCGCGGGTGATCCCGCGTCACCCCAATCTACATAATCCTGACGACACCTTATCAACTGCTATTTAGCCTTTCTACTAACACCGATAAGCCTCACACCTCAAATTCTCACCTTCTCTTCATTTTCACAAGACCCGATTCTAAATCTATACCCGATAGCGGCATCAACCAGTTGCATCAACTCATGCCTACCGCCCACAAGGTATTACCATGCAACATAACGCACCATACATAGGCCCTTGATAACACTTCTGATCACAATAGCTGCCCGAAATCAACTCAACACCGACAATTAGCCTCATATCCGATAGAATTATATTCCCAACCTTTATCACACTAATAATAATTCAAGAAACAAGAAGACTTCATAACTTGACACCCGAATCACCAAGCCACAACTAACACCACCGGGCACACACCCCGCAAGATAAAACTCAAGGAGCACAGAACGAAAATGACTGAATATGAAAGGAGGAACACATAAGGGAACTATCAAACAAGCCCGACAGGCACAACTCTCTATCAATGCTAACTTACACAACAACATAATAAGGAAGGAATTAAAGCACATGAAAAAATCACAAGGATCCCATCCTGGCATAACTTATGTCACGGTACACATCCCGGATCAAACACTTCAAAACACACGAAATCACGAGGGTTTCGTACTCAACTCTAAATCAAAAATAGGATATATATATATATATATAACCCACCAACTGGGACTTTTTACTAGACCACTTCCAACAAAATTACAACACGTGTTGTCCCCCACACCGGTGGAGCATAAGAATCACAGCTCGTAACCACTATACTCAGGAATCACATCAAGCCTATCGTACTGGACAACATGAATTTTACTATTAGTCTCATATCTCTCAATAATGAATAGAAACAAACAATAGACGTGGGCTACCACTCACAGAATATGCCAATAGGAGAAAACACAAAAATAGGGTGCAAAGCATGAAACTCACTCATAAACGAAAAAACAATGAGGGAACTCGTCCCGACCAGCAGAGCTATAATGAATTACAAATGGTGCCCTTCTGTAAAAAATCAAAACATACATGTACTATAACACTTGGCACAACGGCCTCCAGCCTACTATATGAAACACATCAACGGGTCGGGCCTCCCTCTCTTGGGCGCCCTCTACTCACCTGAATGCCCTGTTGTAACACATCTTCCTGGAGCTTGGGACAATCTCTCACCCTGTGGCTGATATCTCCACACTCAAAACAACCTCTCTGCTGACGTGGTTGTGGAAACTGTGCGGTACGAGTACTCTGAGACCCATGAGTACCTGAAACTCCATGTGAAGCCGGTAATGCAAATTGAACTGGTTGACCCACAAAACCTCTACAGTGCCGTACCCTGCCTCCATAATAAAGACCAGTATATCTCTCCGACCTACGAGTCCTCCTCACCTCTCTGCCCTCTCTCTCCTGACCTTGTCTGTCCTCCCTCTCACAGTCCCTCCTGTCATCCCTCTCGTAATCCAGCATGCCTTCAACTCTGCGAGCAATCCCTATCACCTGCTGAAATGAAACATCTGACTCTAACTCCCGAGCCATGCTGAACCGAATATCACGCCTGAGGAAATGAATCTATGAACACGCTCTCTAACTGTAGTAACCAAAGCAAGGGCGTGCCTGGCCAAATCACTGAATATGACGGCATACTCTGATACTGACATAGTGCCCTGGCGTAGCCGCTCAAACTCCGCGCGCCATGCATCTCAGATTGACTGAGGTACAAACTCGCTCAAGAACATCTCTAAAAACTGACCCAATGTAAGTGAAGCTGACTCGGTCGGGCTACCCAACTCATATGCCCGCCACCACTGATAAGCCGCTCCCCTGAGCTGGAAGGTAACGAGAGCAACCCCGCTCGTCTCCACAATAACCATAGTACGAGAATCCGGTGACACTCCTCCAGGAAACCCTGGGCATCATTTCTCGCAAATCCACTGAAGGTAGGAAGGTGGTACTTCTTGTACCTCTCGAGTCTCAGTTGTTCCTCCTCAGATGTTGATGCCCTAACCACAGGCGGAACTGGGACCCCAGGTTGTGCTGCCATGGCACCTGGAACCTGACCAATATGATCTCGCTGCTCTGAAGTGTGGGCGACGGGAGTCTGATCACCTCCCCCCCTCCATGAAGTAGTTGGTGCACTCGTAATCAACCCTGCATGAGCCAAGGTACCAATCATATCCCATAACTGTGCCAAGGTCTCCTGAAGTTCGGGTGTAACAACAGGCATCTCCGGTTCCTACCCCCTCAACGACTGCTCTGGCAGGTGCTCTAGTTGCGGCATGTGCCCCTCGTCGGCCTCTACCTCTACATCTGCCCTTAGCGGCATCTGCTTCGGGGGTAACATCCTCAAGATCTGCATCTCGCGTCCTCACCATCTGTAAGAGAATGGAATGATAAATTTCAAAATTCAAGATCAATGAACTCGTACGATAGGAATAAAGGTAGTGAAGTTATCCTAATAGTCCCGTAGCCTCTCAAAGATTAAGTAAAGACGTTTCTATACCGATTCCCAAGACTCTACTAAACTCGCTCATGACTCGTACCACTTATGAACCTAGAGCTCTGATACCAACTTGTCACGACCCAAATTTCCCTCCGTTGGGTATCGTGATGGCACCTAGTCTTAAGGACTAGGTAAGCCTAATATTCATGGAAATAACAACGATAATAATAAAATCTAATATTTTTCTTAAATAATCAATTCTTTATACATTGCAAAATCCCAAAACATGGTATTACAAGTCATAAGCTTTATAGAGTTTACCATAACTTCTATTTACAACTGTTTGGAAACAAATAAAACAGTGTGAATGCAAAATAGGAAGGTGACTCCGAAGCCTGCGAGCGCAACGACAGTTTTACCTTGAGTCTCCTCGGCAAGAGTCCGCTCAACTACTAACGATCAATACCTGGATCTGCACAAAAATGTGCAGAAAAGTAGTATGAGCACACCACAGCGGTGCCCAGTAAGTATCAAAACTAACCTCGGTGAAGTAGTGACGAAGACTAGTCAAAACACCCACTTGGTCTAATAAATTGAACAAGTATCAATATAGGAATAAAGGGGAAAATTATATACACATAAAGGCTACACAATATAGCTAACAATATAGTGAATTTGGTAAAGAAGGTAAAACAATAAGTATCAACGGAAACCATGAAACAACACAAAGATTGAATAGAACACAAAAATTCTGGAAGGTAAAGATACAACACAGACAGGTAATGTCTCGACATCTTCGACCACTTCTACATCAAATTCATAGTCATCTCTGCGAGGTTCCGAACCTCGGACAAAATCACCATTTACGGGTCCTAATATTCGAATCCTAACACTTGGCATCTTGCGCCCTCATTCGAGTGCTAACTGTACGGACGACTTATGTGCCAATTGGGTCATCTCCACCCATACGGTAAGTACAACAAGAATATCTATACTTGACAATAACAAGGAGCCCTAAATTCATTACTGGTACTTGACTAAGTGTATGCTTGTGCAGGTGTCGTAAAATGATTCAACAACCAATAAGTATAAGGAAAGAAAAAGACATCACGTACATTGTCACCTCACAAATTTCCACACGAATAAACTCACACCGTAAGTGTTCTAGTACACAATATCAACAAGGAATGCCCCCAGGCCAACACAAGTATCACAAACAATCCTTGACATAGCCCACCTTGTCTCGCCACGTGTGCAATAGTTAAAGTATATGCCCGCCTTTTTTCGTCACACGTGCATAAGCATGTTCCCACCTTATCTCGCAACATGCGCAACCCTCAATCTCATATCCCGCTTTATCATGCCGCATGTGCAATATCAATAGTAAACACGGCACGGCAGAAACCTCGTGCAAATCCCCATACCCACAACTGCACGAGAAAAACCTCGTGCATCACCACAACAAGTACAACAACAGCAGTGGAAACAGTTCAAGATACAATAAATACATCAACTCAAGAATCTTCGATCACTAGGTATATTAAGAATCACTCAACAAGGAAGGAAAATTGCATGTAACAGCTGCACCTAATTACACGGGTTAACAACAAGAAATCAACACAAATCCGATAACTCTATTTACGGGCAAGTCAACTAAGGTATAGTCTATCCAAACTTCCTTTAAGGTCGGTAGTTTTCAAAGGTATTTAACAATTTCATTTAAGGACAAGAAACATGAAAATAATCCTAACCTCAAACAAGACCAAACCATTCTAGAATGAGATGAAAATAATTACAGTTAGAGATAAACAGTTAAGAAGACATAGCATGACAGTAAAAGGAAATAAAAATCTTCAGATAAGTCAATTAAGAGTCGAATAGGCAATAGGAGTAAATCCAAAAATAATAACTTCCACGTTTAAGCAAATAAAGATGAAATTAGAAATTAGGAAAATTCAATCATGCTAAGGACAATTCATACTCGGCGAATATAAGGACATAAGATTCCTAAAGGGTCAACTTTCCACAAATAAGTCCGAGCACGCACCCATCACCTCCCGTACACGGACTACAATCAACATAGAAGACTCAAATCCTAAGGGGTAATTCTCCCACACAAGGTTAGGCAAGATACTTACCTCAACCGCTCAAATCAAACTTGAAATCACGTTCTTTCCACGAGTATCCGACTCCAAATGGCCCAAATCTAATCAAATCAATAGCATCGTGTAAATAATACTACAAGCAACTAGTTTAACTAATAAATTCGAAGCTAAGACGCGAAATTAGGAAAATTGCCCAAAAAGTACCCCGGGCCCACGTCTCGGAACGAGTGAAATTTACAAATTTAGAACACCCATTCACTCACGAACTCACTCGAACAAGAATCATCGAAAATCAACGTCAAAATCTCATTCAAATCTCGGATTTCTATTTGGGGAACCTTCCTCCCATTTTTATGATTTTTCACCCAAATTCATTGATTATATTGAATAAATTGCTATAGATTAATGATATACAAGTGAAATAAGGTTAGGAATCGTTACCTATGAATCTTCTCTTCAAATTCCACTCAAAATCGCCAAATCCCGAGCTCTAAATCGATAGTAGAAGTTATGAAATCAAACCCTCGATTTTTCTTATTTTTGCCTAGCGTTGCTCGCACCTACGCTTCCAGGGCCACACCTGTGGTCCCGCTTTTGCAACCTGGGCTCCGCATCTGCGAAAATCACTAATCCCCTCAAACTCCGCATCTGCGACACTTTCCTCACAGATGCGGCTCTGTTTCTGCGGTCCATGAGACGCACATGCGACCACTGACCCCTAAGCCTAAAACCGCACCTGCGACTCCTCCCCCCACTTCTGTGAAACCGCACTTGTGGTCCACATCCGCAGGTGCGTAAATGACAGGTTCAGCAACACCAGCAATATCCTAAGCCCAATAGTCTTCCCGTTGAGCATCTGAAACACATCCGAGACCCCCGGAACCTCAACCAAAACCACCAAGCAATCCTAATACCTTATACCAACTTAGTCGAACCTTCAAAACACATCACATAACATCAAAATCGCCAACTATGCATGGATTCAAGCCTAAGAACTTATGGAATTTCTAAAATCTACAACTGATGCCGAAACACGTCAAAACTAGTCTGAATGACCTGAAATTTGACACACAGGTCACAAATGTCACTGCGGACCTACAGTCACTTTCGGAATCCCATTCTGAGCCTAATATCAAAATTTCACCTATCGGCCAAAATCGCCAAAGTTCTGACTTTCGCCAATTCAAGCCTAAATCTACCACAGACCTCGAAAACACATTCTGGATGCGCTCCTAAGTCCAAAATCACCGTACAAAGATGCTGACATCATCCATAACTCGTTTCGGATCCGTTTACATAAAAGTCAAATTTTGGTCAAAACTTTATTGTTTAAGCTTCCCAAAACAACAGTCATTCTTCCAATTCGACTCTGAATCATCCGGTAACTGAATTCAACCATGCACTCAAGTCTATATACATAATACGAAGTTGTTCAAGATCTTATGCCACCGAACGGAGCTTAACTTCTTAAAACGACCGGTCGGGTCGTTACATTCTCCCCCTCTTAAAATAAACGTTCTTCCTGAACGTGCCAAGATTCATCTCGAACTCATCCAATCACTGAATGCACACTTCCAATACACACCCGCGGGTGATCCCGCATCACCCCAATCTACATAATCTTGACGACACCTTATCAACTGCTATTTAGCCTTTCTACTAACACCGATAAGCCTCATACCTCAAATTCTCACCTTTTCTTCATTTCCACATAACCGATTCTAAATCTATACCCGGTAGCGGCATCAACCAGTTGCATCAACTCATGCCTACCACCCACAACCCCAGGCTGTGCTTCCATGACACCTGGAACCTGACCAATATGATCTCGCTGCTCTAAAGTGTGGGCGACGGGAGTCTGAGCTCCTCCCCCACTCCATGAAGTAGCTGGTCACCCGGAATCAACCCCGCATGAGCCAAGGTACCAATCATATCCCATAACTGTGCCAAGGTCTCTTGAAGTCCGGGTGTAACAACAGGCATCTCCGGTGCCTACCCCCCAACTGGAACTACTGGCGGCTCCTCAACGGCTGCTCTGGAAGGTGCTCTAGCTGCGGCACGTGCCCCTCGTCGGCCTCTACCTCTACCTCTTCCCTTAGCGGCATCTGCTTCGGGGGTAACATCCTCAAGATCTGCAGCTCGTGTCCTCACCATCTGTGAGAGAATGGAATGATAAATTTCAAACTTCAAGATCAATTAACTCGTATGATAGGAATGAAGGAAGTGAAGTTATCCTAATAGTCTCGTAGCCTCTCAAAGATTAAGTACAGACATCTCTGTACCAATCCACAAGACTCTACTAAACTCGTTTATGACTCGTACCACTTATGAACCTAGAGCTCTGATACCAACTTGTCACGACCCAAATTTCCCTCCGTTGGGTATCGTGATGGCACCTAGTCTTAAGGACTAGGTAAGCCTAATATTCATGGAAATAACAACGATATTAGTAAAATCTAATATTTTCTAAAATAATCAATTCTTTATACATTGAAAAATCCCAAAACCCGATAGTACAAGTCATAAGCTTTATAGAGTTTACCATAACTTCTATTTACAATTGCTTGGAAACAAATAAAACAGTGTGAATGCAAAATAGGAATGTGACTCCGAAGCCTGCGAGCGCAACGACAGGTTTACCTTGAGTCTCCTCGGCAAGAGTCCGTTCAGCTACTAACGATCAATACCTGGATCTGCACAAAAATTTGCAGAAGAGTAGTATGAGCACACTACAGCGATGCCCAGTAAGTATCAAAACTAACCTCGGTGAAGTAGTGACGAGGACTAGTCAAAACACCCACTTGATCTAATAAATTGAACAAGTATCAATATAGGAATAAAGGGGAAAATGATATACACATAAAGGCTATGCAATATAGCTAACAATACAGTGGATTCGATAACGAAGGAAAAACAATAAGTATCAATGGAAACCATGAAACAACACAAAGATTGAATAGAACACAACAATTCTGGAAGGTAAAGATACAACACGGACAAGTAATGTCTCAACATATTCAACCACTTCTACATCAAATCCGTAGTCATCTCTGCGAGGTTCCGAACCTCGGACAAATCACCATTTACGGGTCCTAATATTCGAGCCCTAACACTTGGCATCTTGCGCTCTCATTCGAGTGCTAACTATACGGACGACTTATGTGCCAATTGGGTCATCTCCACCGATACGGTAAGTACAACAAGAATATCTATACTTGACAACAACAAGGAGCCCTAAATTCATTACAAGTACTTGACTAAGTGTATGCTTGTACAGGTGTCCTAACATGATTCAACAACCCATAAGTATAAGGAAAGAAAAAGACATCACGTATATTGTCACCTCACAAATTTTCACACGAATAAACTCACACCGTAAGTGTTCCAGTACACATTATCAACAAGGAATTCCCCCATGCCAACACAAGTATCACAAACAATCCCTGACATAGCCCACCTTGTCTCGCCACGTGTGCAATAGTAAAGTATATGCCCGCCTTGTTTCGCCACACGTGCATAAGCATGTTCCCACCTTATCTCGCCATATGCGCAACCCTCAATCTCATATCCCGCCTTATCATGCCGCATGTGCAATATCAATAGTAAACACGGCACGACAGAAACCTCGTGCGAATCCCCATACCTACAACCGCATGGCAGAAACCTCGTGCATCACCACAACAAGTACAACAACATCAATGGCAACAGTTCAAGATACAATAAATACATCAACTCAAGAACCTTCGATCACAAGATAGGAAAAACTAGTTCACGATAAATAAACATAATAAGGAAATCTAGGCATATTAAGAATCACTCAACAAGGAAGGAAAATTGCATGTAACAGCTGCACCTAATTACACGGGTTAACAATAAGAAATCAACACAAATCCGATAACTTTTACAGGCAAGTCACTAAGGTATAGTCTATCCAAACTTCCTTTAAGGATGGCAGTTTTCAAGGGTATTCAACAATTTCATTTAAGGACAAGCAATGTGAAAATAATCCTAACCTCAGTCAAGACCAAACCATTCTAGAATGAGATGAAGATAATTACAATAAGAGATAAACAGTTAAGAAGACATAGCATGACAGTAAAAGGAAATAAAAATCTTCAGATAAGTCAATTAAGAGTCAAATAGGCAATAGAGTAAATCCAAAAGTAAGAACTTCCACGTTTAAGCAAATAAAGATGAAACTAGAAATTAGGAAAATTCAATCATGCTAAGGACAATTCATACTCGGTGAATATAAGCACCTAATATTCCTAAAGGGTCAACTTTCCACAAATAAGTCTGAGCACACACCCGTCACCTCGCATACACGGACTACAATCAACATATAAGTCTCAAACCCTACGGGGTAATTCCCCCACACAAGGTTAGGCAAGATACTTACCGCAACCTCTCAAATCAAACTTGAAATCACGTTCTTGCCACGAGTATCCGACTCCAAATGGCCCAAATCTAATCAAATCAATAGCATCGTGTAAATAATACTACAAGCAACTACTTTAACTAATAAATTGGAAGCTAATACGCGAAATTAGTAAAATTTCCCAAAAAGTACCCCAAGCCCACGTCTCGGAATCGAGAAAGTTACAAATTTAGAACACCCATTCACTCACGAACTCACTCGAACAAGAATCATCGAAAACCGAAGTCAAAATATCATTCAAATCTCGGATTTCTATTTGGGGAACCTTCCTCCCATTTTCATGATTTTTCACCCAAATTCATTGATTAAAAGTGAAATAAGGTTAGCAATCATTACCTATGAATCTTCTCCTCAAAACCCACTCAAAATCGCTAAATCCTGAGCTCCAAATCGATTTTAGAAGTTATTAAATCAAACCCATAATTTTTCTTATTTCTGCCCAGCGCTGCTCGCACCTACGCTTCCAGGGCCGCACCTGCGGTCCCGCTTCTGCGGCCAGGGCTCCGCATCTGCGGAAATCACTAATCCCCTCAAACTCCACATCTGCGGCACTTTCCTCGCAGATGCGGCTCCGCTTCTGCGGTCCATGAAACGCACATGCGACCACTGACCCCTAAGCCTAAACTGCACCTACGACTCCTCCCCTCGCTTCTGTGGAACCGCACCTGCGGTCCCACATCCGCAAGTGCGTAAATGACAAGTTCAGCAACACCAGCAATAGCCTAAGCCCAAAATTCTTCCCGTTGAGCATCCGAAACACATCCCAGGCCCCCAGGACCTCAACCAAAACCACCAACCAGTCTTAATACCTTATCCCAACTTAGTCGAGCCTTCAAAACACATCACATAACATCAAAATCGCCAACTATACATGGATTCAAGCCTAAGAACTTATAAAATTTCTAAAATCTACAACTGATGCCGAAACACGTCAAACTAGTTCGAATGACCTGAAATTTGACACATAAGTCACAAATGGCACTACGGACCTACAGCCACTTTCGGAATCCCATTCCGAGCCCGATATCAAAATTTCACCTATCGGCCAAAATCGCCAAAATTCTGACTTTCGCCAATAGAAGCCTAAATCTACCACAGACTTCGAAAACACATTCCAGGCGTGCTCCTCATCCCAAAATCACCATACGAAGCTTTTGACATCATCCATAACTCGTTCCGGAGCCGTTTACATAAAAGTCAAATTTCGGTCGAAACTTCACTATTTAAGCTTCCCAATACAACAGTCCTTCTTCCAATTCGACTCTGAATCATCCGGTAATTAAATTCAACCATACACGCAAGTATATATACATAATACAAAGTTGTTCAAGACATTATGCCACCGAACGGAGCTTAACTTCTTAAAACGACCCGTCGGGTTGTTATAATCTCGATCACCTAAAATCAGCTTCAAATGCGAGCAAATTTTACTATAAACTTCCTGAAAGTACTATAAGTAATATTTTACAGCACCCACTTTGTATTAAACATCAAATCTTAAAAATAAAATTTTAAATTTAGGAACTTCAGGCTCAACAATGGTGGATCTCAAAGACACACAAACTTTTTGATCTGGAAAGCTTAATATATTACCACAACATGAGCTCAGAAATATAAATAAATACACAAAAAAGAATATACTATTATTGAACGAGGATTTTGGAGTGAAACTCATGTAAAATAATATGAAAATTGGTCTTTTAGAATTTATATAGAAAATTCTAAAAAAATATAGTGGGTAAATACATGGGTTTGTACTGGATTTTCATCATCCACTAAAAAGACTAAGCTATGGGTGTTTTTTTAAAGGGGAAAAGAACCTTTAGCATGTAGGACTCTGCTTGTTTAGAGAAATTGAAAAGGGAAAGGGGATTGGGTAGGCGGGTAAATAGTTTAGACCATATAGGTAGGAAAAGTAAATTCTTTGGGCTTGAGTATTAAGGGTAAATAGTATGAGATTAATGGGTATAAAGTGAAATTTTCTCAAAATTATTATTAGTCGCTTCGTTCCTCAAGCCTTCATCGCTTGGGCCGACTTAGGCTCTACCTTTAATTTTCATTAGCTTCTCCCTCCATTTCAAGGTTCATATCGTAAAGTAGGAGTGTACATGGACTGCGTTGGTTCGGTTTTTATCAACGCCAAACCAAACCAACTATATCGGTTTGGATTAGTTCAATTTTATCGGATTTTTCGAATTCTTTTGAGTTTTTTTTTTATATGAAGATTATTTTAATCTTACTTTGTTAATTTTTTATAAGTAAACATATGTTTAGTAAAAACTAAACAAAATTGACAAATATATGACGTATAAATTAAACAAAATTGACAAATATATCATTTATTAAAATATTACTATCATAGAAGAATTTTCTTAGTAAGACATGACAGTTATTATGTTGTCGTCTGACAATAATTTTATGTTTATGTACTCTTTCAAGATTAATCAAATTTAATAATTAAATTAAAAAATAAATATGAACCTATATAATGATATGTTCTATTTAATTTTCAATTATCGAAATATCATTTCAAACTCGAAAAAGATATAAGAATTTAATAGATCTTGACATGTAAATATGGAAGAACATAGAGATTGACGCATTTCACTAACACTTGATCAGAAAATGATCATACAATCCATATTTAAAGTTAATAAATATGGAGCACTTCATATTTAATTAAATATCACATCTCATAAGAGAATCGCAAATATTTCTAGACATATTTTAAAGAAATTTCTATAAAAAGTTTTAAAAGTATATATAAAAATTATATATTTATATGTCGGTTTGGTTCGCTTTTTTTTATTCAATACCAAACCTAATCGAATTTTTTAATCGGTTCGATTTGACTTTTCGGTTTGTTACAATTTTTCGATTCGATTTGTACACCCCTACTGTAAAGGACTTTTTAATACATTCGGCCATTCTGCTAAATATTTACATTTCCTAGTCAATTATATATATATTTTATACACTAACAATTATAACATATACATTTGTCGGCATTATTTTGGGCGGACAGCTAAATAATTTAATTTCTCTATTGTTGTAAATCTCATAATGGAGGAATAGTATTTTGGATTGCCCGTACATTTTGCCTGCTTCCCTTCTTATGCAAAGTAGTTAGCCCAATAGCCTAGCAAGACCTAAGTAATGGATTATTACATAAATAGCAGATCAGATTCATATTTTCTTTTTCTAATCGGTATACATAGATTATATATTAATTATACATATGTTATATGCGAATTATACAATATAGTATATATCCGTCGGTTATTTTTAATTTAAGAGATCGGGTGGGTAACTTTTTGAGTTAATTCTTCCTAATGTGTAATGGACAAGAAATTCCATCCTCAAGCAAAGACCGTAAATAAGCCCAAATTCATGCATGAAGGAGAATATGCAGTCGTACCCTATATTTGTGCAACATTTTAACATGTATCCTATTTTTAAAAATTATTTATTTGGTAGTCTGTTGACAAAAAATCCGTAATAATATGACAATTACACCTCTGAAAAGTCGCGTGATCTGCAACCTCATTCATGAAAAAGGATCTCCTCCTCTCCTCTCAGCAGCTTTATCAAAAAATCAGAAACTTGTTCAGATTCAGAATCACACTTGCATGAAGTTGTTTTACCTTGAAGCTAAAACTCCATACTAATGTAGCATGAAGTTGTTTCATGTTGAAGCTAAAACTTTGTCACAAACCCAATTTCCACCGTCGGAACCGTGATGGCGCCTAACGCTGCACTTGCTAGGCAAGCCGACATTAGAGATTCACAATATAAAAAGCTTAAAACTTGCGGAAATTACTACGATTCAACACATGATAAACTTAAACAAGAACGAAAAACAATCCATAACAACGTCGCGCATATGCTTTATATGTATATATATACCCATCTACCCATGATCTGGAGTCACAACTCACAGACTACTATGATTTATCTACAAGTATTTGGCTGAAAGAGAAGGTTACAATTGTTTATGAACTAAAGAAAAACAGTAATGAGCATATAGGAGGGGACTCCAGGATTCTGCGGACGTCGGCAGATCTACCTTGGGTATGCGGGTAAAGAAGTCAACAACAAAGCTCAGAATCAACTCGGATCGACACCTGGATCTATACAGAAAGTTCAGAGTGCAGCATTAGTGCAATCGACCCAATGTACTAGTAAGTGTCGAGCCTAACCTTGGCGAAGTAGTGACGAGGCTAGGACATGACACCCACATATAACATGTGCAGTATAATCATACAAGTAGCAACAATAGAAATAAAGAGATAAAAACAGGCAATAATGGAAAGGGGACATGCTGAGGGGTTCACAATGTAAGGAATAAAAAATAGGGACAAGAAAGAATCAATCCATATGCCTTAACGAAATAAACAAGTAAAAACAGTAAAGGAAATTGCACGGTATCGCCCTTCGTATGAATAATATAACGGCACGGCATCACCCTTCGTGCTTTTACTCTCTCATAATATGACAGGCATCACCCTTCGTGCATTATCACTTACAAAACATGGCACGGCATCACCCTTTGTGCATTATCACTCGCAAAACATGGCACGACATCACCCTTCGTGCATTATCACTCACAAACATTGCACGGCATCACCCTTCGTGCTTTATACTCTCCCTTACCAAAACAAAGATCAACAATACGGAGAGACAAAAATATCATAAATCGGTCTTACTTCAATGTTTAATGTCACAATATCAGGCTCAACCATGAGTCAATACTCAACATTTACTAAATTTCAGTAAAACAGGATAAGAGATGCCCAACATAACAATTAGATAAGCTAAACATGAACAAGTTGATTAGATACTATAACAATTACCACAATAGGACTCACTCGCATGCTATGACTCGACATCAACACATAGGTGCTCGTCACCTTACCTATATATCGTACTCAGTAACAAAACTTGTTGTAAATAGTCAATTAATACCTAATCCCTCAAGTCAAAGTTAGACACGACACTTACCTCGATCCGCAGCCACTCACTGCTCAAGTACCGGTTTTCCTCTAGAATTCACCCCCAACCCACTCGTACCTAGTCATAATTATCTTAATACCCTCAATTATCACTAAAGAAATCAATTTCAATGCACAATTATAGAGTTCCCCAAATTTCCCCCAAAAAGTCAAAAATCGACCCCGAGCCCACTTGGTCAAAACTCGAGGTTCGGACCAAAATCCGTTTACCCATTCACCCTCGAGATCGAATATGTAATTAGTTCTGGAATCCGACCCCAAATCAAGGTCTAAATTCTCAAATTTACAAAATCCCCAAATTCTCCTACACCCCTAATTTCTACTCTTAAAGGACAAGATTTAGGACTAGAAATCTAATGGGTGTTGATGGAAATTGGAGGAAATGAGTTTAAGAATACAAACCTATGATTTAGTGTTGAATTCCCACTTCAAAAATCTCCCAAGGTTGAGTTCTAGTGAAGAAGATATGAAATTTTGAACAATTCCCGTCTTTAAGACTGTTTTTAAAACACTAGACAGGTCTTCATCGCATTCGCGAGAAGCCTGTCGTGATCGCGAAGCTTTGTCCCTATTGGCCTACGCGTTCGCGAAGGCATACTCCCCCCAAGCCTTCGCGTTCGCGAGCCGCGTTTGTGTAGAATGTTACTGACCCATCCCCCAGATCCCTTATTCTTCGCATTTGCGATAGACAGGTCGTGTTCGCGAAGGGTAACACCCTCGTTGCTCCACGTTCGCAATCTAGTCCAAGATTTCGCGTAGAGTAAAAACCACCCCTGCCCAATTTCCCTTCGCGATCGCGAAGCGCAAAATACCTACGCACTAGATACAGCTGAAACACCAGATATTCTATGCCTGAAACATCTCGTAGCTTATCCAAAACTCACCCGAGCCCTTGGGGATCCAAACAAACATGCACACAAGTCTAAAAACATCATACGGACTCGCTCGTGCGATAAAATCGCCAAAATAACACCTAAAACCACATATTTAGCACCAAAACCAATGAAATTCTCAGGAACACCTTAAAATTACTATTTTCTCAACCGAAGGTCCGAATTACGTCAAATCAGCTCTGATTCTTACCAAATTTCACAGACAAGGTACAAATATCATAACGGACCTATACCGGACTCCGAAACTAAAATACGGGCCCGATACCAAGAAGGTTGAACATTAAGCAAATTCTTTAAAATCATTGATTTTCTGTAATTCAATTTTAGTCAAAAATTCATATCTCGAGCTAGGGACCTCGAAATTTGATTCGGGGAATACAACCAGGTCCCATATTTTACTACGGACCCACCGGGACTGTCGAAACACGGGTACGGGTCCGTTTACTCAATATGTTGACCGAAATCAACTAAAAATCACTTTTAAATGCCAAAAATTTTATTTTTTTAATTTTTCACATAAAGGCTTTCCGGAAATACACCCAGAATACGCACGCAAATCGAGGTGGGGTAATAATAAGTTTTTTAAGGTTGATGAATGCATAATAGGGTCCTACAACACGGGATGACCCTTTAGGTCATAACAATCTCCACCTCTAAAACAAATGCTCGTCCTTGAACGGACATAGAAAAGTACCTGAGCTGGCAAAAAAATGGGGATATCTACTCCGCATGTCTAACTCGTACTCCCAAGTAGCTGCCTCAATAGGCTGACCTCTCCATTGCACTCGAACTGAAGGATAACTCTTCAACCTCAATTGACAATCTTGCCGGTCTAGAATGGATATCGGCTCCTCCTCATAAGTCAAATCCTTATCCAACTGGACAGAGCTGAAATCTCACATGTGGGACGGGTCGCCATGATACTTCCGGAGTATGGACACATAGAATACTGGATGAACTGATAATAACCCTGGAGGCAACGCAAGCCTATAAGCCACCTCCCCGACTCTATCGGGAATCTCAAAAGGCCCGATATACCTAGGGCTCAACTTGCCCTTATTTCCAAACCTCATGACACCCTTAATGGGTGATACTCGTAGCAACACCCTCTCCCCGACCATGAATACTACATCACGAACTCTACGGTCGGCATAACTCTTTTGCCTGGACTGAGCTGTACGAAGTCGATCCTGAATAATCTTGACCTTGTCCAAGGCCTCCTACACTAGATCTGTACCCAACAACCGAGCCTCCCCCAGCTCAAACCATCCAACTGGTGATCTGCATCGTCTACCATATAATGCCTCATAGGGAGCCATCTGAATGCTCGACTAGTATTTGTTGTTGTAGGCGAACTCTGCAAGGGGCAAGAACTGATCCCACGATCCTCCAAAATCTATAACACAAGCGCAGGGCATATCCTCCAAGATCTGAATAGTACGCTCAGACTGCTCGTCCGTCTGAGGATGAAATGTTGTGCTCAGCTCCACCCGCGTACCCAACTCACGTTGTACTGCCCTCCAGAAGTGCGAGGTAAATTGCGTACCTTGATCAAAAATAATAGACACGGGCACGCCTGAAGACGGACGATCTCCCGAATATAAATCTCTGCAACCGCTCTGAAGAATAGGTAACTGCCACAGGAATGAAGTGCGCTGACTTAGTCAGCCTATCCACAATAACCCGTACGGCGTCGAACTTCCTCTGAGTTTGTGGGAGCCCAACAACAAATTCCATAGTGATACGCTCCCACTTACACTCAGGAATCTCCATCTGCTGAAGCAAACCACTGGTCTCTGATGCTCATACTTCACCTGCTGACAATTCAAGAACCGAGCCACATAAGCAACTATATCCCTTTTCATTCTCCTACACCAATAATGCTGCCGCAGGTCCTGGTACATCTTGCCAGCGCCCGGGTGAATAGAATACCGAGAAATGTGAGCCTCCTTAAGGATCAACTCAAGAAGCCCATCAGCATTAGGCACACATACACGACCCTGCATCCTTAAAACACCATCATCTCCAACGGTAACCTGCTTGGCACCACCATGTTGAACTGTGTCCCTAAGGACCATCAAGTGAGGGTCATCATACTGTCGATCTCTGATACACTCAAACAAGGAAGACCGAGCGACTGTGCAAGCTAGAACACGGCTGGGGTCTGAAATATCCAACCTCATGAACTGGTTGGCCAAAGTCTGAATATCTTAAGCTAGAGGCCTCGCACTGAGTGGAATGAATGCAAGACTGCCCATACTCACTGTCTTCCTACTCAATGCGTCGACCACCACATTGGTCTTTCCTAGATGATACAATATGGTGATATCATAGTCTTTCAATAGCTCCAACCATCTCCTCTGCCTCAAATTGCGATCCTTCTGCTTGAGCAAATACTGAAGGTTGCGATGATCCGTGAAAACCTCACATGACACACCATAAAGATAGTGCCCCCAAATCTTCAGCGCGTGAACAATGGCTGCCAACTCTAAATCATGAACAGGGTAATTCTTCTTATGAACTTTCAACTGCCGAGATGCATATGCAATCACCCTGCCCTCCTGCATCAATACCGCTCTGAGACCAACACGGGAGGCATCATAATATACTGTGTAAGATCCTGAATCTAATGGTAATACCAACACCGGCGCTGAAGTCAAGGCTATGTTGAGCTTCTGAAAGATCGCCTCACACTCAGCCGACCATCTGAATGACGCACCCTTCTGGGTCAACCTGGTCATCAGGGCTGCTATTGATGAAAACCCCTTCACAAACCGACCGGTAATAGCCCGCCAAACCCAAAAAGCTCCTGATCTCTATAGCTGAAGTGGGTCTAGGCCAGTTCTTGACTGCCTCAATATTCTTAGGATCCACCTGATTACCCTCTGTTGATACGACGTGACCCAAGAAAGAGATTGAATCCAACCAAAACTCGCACTTCAAAAATTTAGCATACAATTGACTGTCCCTCAAAGTCTGGAGCACTATCCTGAGGTGCTGCTCATGATCCTCCTGACTATGGGAGTATATCAAAATGTCATCAATAAATACAATCATAAGGAAATCCAGATAAGGCTTGAACACTCAGTTCATCAAGTCCATAAATGTTGCAGGGGCATTGGTCAACCCAAAGGACATCACCAGAAACTCATAATGCCCATACCGAGTCCGAAAAGCTGTCTTAGGGACATCGGATGCCCTAATCCTCAACTGATGGTATCCAGATCTAAAATCAATCTTCAAAAACACCTTGGCACCCTGAAATTGATCAAACAAATCATCAATCCTCGGCAACGATACTTGTTCTTGATGGTGACTTTGTTCAACTGTCGATAATCTATAAACATCCTCATAGACCCGTCCTTCTTCTTCACAAACAAAACTGGTGCACCCCAGGGCGAGACACTAGGTCTAATGAAGCCCTTATCAAGCAAATCCTGCAACTGTTCCTTCAACTCCTTCAACTCTGGTGGGTCCATCTGGTATGGTGGAATGGAAATGGGCAGAGTGCCTGAAGCCAAATCAATGCAAAAGTCAATATCCCTGTCGGGTGACATCCCCGACAGGTCTGCAGGAAATACCTAAGGAAACTCACGAACAACAAGCACAGAATCCATAGAGGGAACCTCAACACTAGAATCACGAACATAAGCCAAATAGGCCAAACACCCCTTCTCGACCATACGTCGAGCCTTCATATAAGAATAACCATGCTGGTAATGGCCAAGAGTCACTCTCCACTCTAATCGAGGCAACCCCGGCAAGGCTAATGTCATTGTCTTGGTGTGACAATCCAAGATAGTGTGATAGGGTGACAATCAATCCATGCCCAATATAACATCGAAATCAACCATATCAAGGATGGAAAGGTCTACACTGGTCTCAAGACCCCCAATAACGACCATACATGAGCGACATACACGATCTACCACAATGGAATCCCCATGGGCGTGGAGACATATACAGGGGCGCTTAAAGAATCACGTGGCACAATCAAATATGAAGAAAAATAAGACAACACATAGGAGTAGGTAGACCCCGGATCAAATAGAACTGAAGCATCTCTACTGCAAACTGAAATAGTACCTGTAATAACAGTATCGGATGACTCAGCCTCAGGTCTGGCTGGAAAGGCATAACATCGGGGTTGGGCCTCACCTCCTGATCGGCTCCTTCCTACACCACTATAGAATGGCGAGGAGAGGTCGATGTAGCTTTTACCTGAGAGGATCGGGATCGATATCCACAGGGAGTAAGAATATTGGAGTTGGGTTCCTATCTGACCTAGTTATGTATCTTGTCTTTAATTACTCTTCTAGTTATAAGTTGGTTTTGATTCTACTCTAGTTTAAATATATTGCTTACTAAGAAAAAGCTAAGTATAATATTTTTGTAAAGGTTTTCTCAATTTATAAAAGGCACTAGGGAAGAGACTTACACCTAGGCGAATACCTAACGGGATCTAGAATTTAGGACAAACTTGTTGTACATGGGCTCATGATATAACCTCACACTCAATTACTCACCCTATACCTCTCAGTAGTTTGGGTGACTTTGTCCGAATTGTCTTTCTCAAGCCTAATTGGGTGTTTCAATAGTGCAAGTGAAATTGGCTCAAGTCGGGTACTACTATCTATAGGTTTTACCCTTTAATTGGGGCAATCAATCTCTTGAATTCACCCCAATTCCATGTTAGCCTATTTTACCTAGACTTGGGTATCTTTCTCAAGAACAACCCTAGTCAAAAAGGCATGAATCAGTGTTTGCAACCACCAATTCAACAGATAAAGCATGAAACAAGCTAAATATCACTAACACATAAACAAATAAGCCCTAAAATTAAAGACCCATCAGATACCCACATTAGGGTTGGGTCACAACCCTAGCTAATGGGTTTATCTACTCATAATCAAGGTAGAAATCAAAAGAATAGATGAAATTATAGCCATAAATATTAAATACAAAGATAAAATCTAAGATTACAAGCTAAAGATACTCTAAAATTACTCAAAAGGGAAAAGGTTGTTGTTCACGAGCTCATTAAAACATAATATAACCTAAAAATGTGAAAAAAGACTATTTATACACAGCTGAAATTACTAGACAAAAATGCCCTTGTGGAGGTTCCGCTGTCAGCGGAAAAACAGGCGCCTCGGCGGATTGACTTTCCCTGCCGCGCAATAACAAGTGTGGACCATGTTTCTTCAAGATTGGACCTCTCTGAACCATGATTCCGCTCCTAGCAGAATTCTGATTGCCTCAACGGTGGGATTTAGCGCGGCCGCGTAAAATAAGCGCTGACCGCATTCTATGCTTGGCCCAAAATGACTAACTCTCTGATCCTCCATTTTCGCTCTTAGCGGATTTATGATCACGACCGCGCCAATGGTTCTACGGCCGCGCTTTTACGACGCGGTCAGTGATCAATAATAAGTCCAATTTCCAATTCTCTGAATCTACTTCCACGGACGCCCTCAGTATTCCTTCCCAGCGGAAGGGCTTACGCTACAGCGTAATATTGGCGATGTTAGCGCTCCTGTTGAGTTCATGGCTTGTGAAAGATTGGCTCCTTTTTAAGTTCGTTTTGGCCTCTTTGCCTCATTTTGACCCAAAACTTGCAAGTAAGCACCTTGAGTTAGTTTTCAGGAATACCTTAACGCATTTTTACCTCAAAACCTAAGCAAAAGAGGGTAAATAATAGGTTAAAATCCATAGTTATCAACTCCCCCAAACTTAAGCTTTTTCTTGTCCTCAAGCAAACAAGGTAATTCTCACCTCCACAAGAAAAAGAAAGTAGTATTTCAGCTGTTAAAAAGTAACTTCATCATGCTTCAATTGGGACTAACAATTACTCTCAACACAAATGCATTATTGACAATATTATGCAATGACTTTTCGAGTTCCATAGATCTAATGTGACACAAAAGCTTCAAGAGTTGACTCAATTCATCAAAGAGATTCTCTCTTTCACGTAGGTCACTGTGATCCCAGACTCTTTCTCCTCTACTCTCCATGAGCTCATCTCACCTTATAGAATGTACGCTCAAAACCGGGATTATCAAGAAGTGCGCTCATCACTCTCAAAAAAATGCCACAAGTCCGGCTCTAAGTACCATAGGCTTGCCCCTCATGTAAATCACCTCTAATGTAAGCTCACTCAACTTGAAATTCTATAGGGCTTTAACGGGATGCAATGAAGGCTTTTTGGATCAAATTCAGACATAATGAACTATGATTGTATCATCTTTCCTTAAGCATTCCATTTTCTCAATTCGGCTCATGTTTTTCTTGACTTTTTGAGTCATTTTCTTCTTCCTTGGGGGAACTAGAGAGACACTTTGTCGCTCTTTCTTCTATTTGACACTCAGTTTTCTCCTTTTTTTCATCATTCCAAGCCTTTCAACATTGTTTCATTGAATCCTTTCAACCTTTATTTTTCTTTTTGACATGTTTCTTTTTGACTTTTCATCCTTTTCTTTGCCTTTCCTTTTCATCAATTCCTTTTGTTCTTTGAACCTTTCATCACTTTGAATTTCCTTGTCTCTCCCCCAAACTTATCTTTTTGACTATTGTTCATCATGACTGCTCAGGAAAGATTGGGTGCCAAGAGAGGTTCATTATAGAATGGATGAAGGTTTGTAATGCGGTTATTGAACGAAAAATCTTAGGCTCAAAGGGATTGACTATGGATATTATAATGGTAGGCTATGGAAGTCATCCAATTCAAATAGGACCAAGGAGATCCTATAATCACTTCTCAAGTTGAGCTACACTTAGACTTTTGCCTAGAAAAATATTAGGGACAATTTCTAGACTTGTTGGCACGGCACTTGGAACTGCAATTCAAAACCTCACCTCTCAAGCCACAGGATTGTTAAAGAGAATAGAGTCGAGGGCCCACAACAACCTTAGCTTACATTGAAAACTCACATATGGCCACAAACACCACTTGATGACAATTCTAGACAACTCAAGATTCTAAGGGTCACAACTAGAGCTAGTCTCGTCTACAACTTGTCTCTAACCATGAGGTCAAAGGTAAATATGTTGGTGCCAAGTGAAGCTTACTTGAGTCACGTTTATTCATTACTGCCATATAAAAGAAAAACAAAAACAAGAAAAATAGACTCAATCCCTTAAGAAGGTCGTCACGCCGTCCATCACAGGGAAGAGCCACCCAGTTCACACAAATTCCACCCTTGGAAAGAACCGTGGCATTAAGAAAACTAAAGGCTTATTGATCACGAAAAATTAAAAAGAATCTATAAGTTCAAAAAGAAGTTACTAAAGGAAATAAGAAGCTAAACTATAAAGGAAAATATAAAAGAAGTTATAAAGTAAAAGTACGGAAAGTAAAATGAATATGTACAATAGGGGATTAAGACAAATATACATAAGAGGGAAATGAATATATACATGGAAAAGAAACTTTATATACTTACCAAAGATACAAAAGTACAAAAATAAAGTACGAGGAATAGCGAATAGAGAGAGGAAAATAGTGTCGAGAGTTATTACAGACCAAAATCATCCAAATATCCAAATCATCAAATGAGGCCACGCCCCCAAATAAAAATTAGCATTTCCCTCAATGCTAAATGCAAAAATAGAATAGAGGAAGGGTAGAGAGTAAAAGAGAACTCCCTAAGATCCTTCTATCTGCATAGGAGCTGGGTCACTGGGTGGGTCAATGACAGGGTCATGGGGCTGGGCTGATGCATCTCCCTTGCTCCTCCAGCTGGATATCCAAATCCTCAGTCTGGGGGATCACCCCTCTCCTCACTGCGCATTGGTAGCCTCCTGCTCTGGCATCTATGATGGCTGCATTGTTTGAGCCACAGAGTCAGGCACTCTTATGAGTAGATCAAAGGGAATATCACCCGATGTAGTGAGCTTGGCCACCTCCTTCTTCAGCTCATCCTGGCTCTTCTTCATCTTCTTTACCTGCTTACCCAGGGACTTGATTTCCTTCTCATGTGTGCCCATGGACTCCAGGATCTTCTTTTGGTTTTCAACTAAACTCTTCAAAGTTTCCTCTAATGATGGAGGTAACTGGATCTGGGTTGGGGCTGCTTGGGCTTCTATGGCAGTGGATAGAGTAGTTAGCTTTGATGAAGCTACTTGTAGCCAATTGCTGATATCGGCTAGTGTCTGTTTTACCCTCTGAGCATTCTGAGGGTATGCTACAGAAGAAGGAACTGAGGTAGGAATGGAGGTAGATGGTCCGGAGGGAGGCTGTGGCATGGCAGCAGAGGACCCCTCACCAGTAGATGGATCTGAACCTGTAGGAGCAGTGGCTTTGCTCTTGGACTTGGGGTTGTCTCGGCCTTTCAAACTATACCAGGAAAATGGAAACTTCGGCTTCACCTTGGTGTCATAGTCCCTTCCCTCAACTCCCTGGTCCTGGAAGTACATAGTAAGGAAGTTTGGGAAGGGATATGAATGCTCACCCTTTTTTATCGTCTTGTTAATCACCCTGGCCATGATATTCCCGACATTGATCGGGAACCCCGCCATAATCGCCCCTACAATAAGAGTCGGGGAAACCGACATGTCACTATCATGAGTAGTGGGGTCGATCCTGCTACAAAAAAATGTGGTCCAACCCTTTGCCTTGAAACTTAAAGTGTTCCTGAGGATATGAACCTCTGATGTCAGCCACGCTGGAGTAGTCCCGGGAATAGCAATCACAAAGGCTAGCCAAGGGCGAGCTAACTCATCCAGCTCCACCTTCTCCAGATATTGGGTCTCATCTTCATCATTGAACCCAGCATAATCATTGAGTGCTTCGCCATTGAATAGAATCTTCTTGTTGCGGACTTTGGCCAGGTATGTGCCCTGTTTTATGTGGGAAACGTTGGCATAAAACTCTTTTACCACAAACTCATTGGCCTCTGGAAAGCTGCTGGTGAAGAACTTCCACCCCACTCTCTCGTTGAAATGCCTTTTACGTTTGGGTTGTGGGGTAGAAGGTCTCGCTCGATGAAATCTCTCTCTAATGTAAGTGACCTCAGAGGCCACCACTCTTTGAATTTATGATATGCCTTCTCACTCACGAACCAGTCTTGCCATACTGTCGGGTTCCGAGACTTCTCCAATCCCCCTGTCTGAGTATCACCACCCCTCTCATCATCTGGGGCACCATCATCACTATCTATATGTACTAGGGCAGGTGTGGTGGAAGGAGGTGATGTACTGGGTGCTGGAGGAGGTGGATAATCACTGAGTCCCATTTATAAGACGTCGGGGTTGGAACTATGCCTCCTCTTTAGCTAGGCCAGTTTCCCCCATTTCCCGAGAGGGTCATACTCGCTAGTTTGTGAGGTGTCTGGAATGGGCCTCCGGAGAGTCTGTTTGTTGCCAATTATCCTTCTCGGGGCTAGGGGTGCTGCTGGTTGTTTTCCCCTTCCCCGTCCCCGAGAGGACTCTCCCCTTCCGAGTTGTTTATCTTGGCCTCCTCTAGAACGAACCATTGTCTGCAAACATAATCAGTAAAACTCATTAGCATTGTTATTCAATCAAGCATTAGATGTGAATGCAGATCAAAGTTGCAGTAGATAAAACATAAAGGACCGATGCCAGTGGAAAAAGAAGCGCTGCAGCGGACAACCACCACTGACAGTGGAGAAAGGAATGTTGCGCGGAATCATTATGAAAATCCTTTGAACCTATGTTCCGCTGACAGCGGAAATTCCACCGCGGCCGCGCAAAATAGGCTACTTTCAACTATCAAAATCACATCATCGCTGACTGCAGAATTCAGGCCGCGGCAGCGGAATTTAAACTTGACGGGCAGTGAAAAACATCGAGAAGCTAGGTTTTACACTTAGTGGATAATTGACACAATTTAAACAGTAAAGTGAAGAACCCAAACCCCTATTAGGAATCAAAAAACCATTACCCATTCATTTCGACCAATAATTAAACAAGCTCATTATTTTAGATCTATACTAAGTCTAATTAGAAAGAAAATCCAAAAATAAGTGAAACAAAAAAGAAAGAACAAAAATTAAAACTAAAAGATTGATCATACCAGTAGCTAAATTTGTTGTAGGAGTGAAACTTGTTAGATGAGATGGAGTTTAGATGCACAAGGGGAGTATGATGAATAGTGAAGGGGGGCTGTGAAATGGTAGAGTGAGATAAGTGTAAAAGGATGAGGGCATCTCTATTTATACTAAACCCTAGGTACCCACCGACTCACCTGGCGCGGTAGCGGAATTTCACTGTTGACCGCGCTTTGCACAAGATGAAAATATGAAGTTGTAACTCCACCGTTGGGAGCAAAACAATAAGCGCGACAGCGGAACAGTGACCGCTGACCACGGAATTTCAACCGCGAATGCGGATCAAACTTCAAAGAAGTAACATTTTTAGCTCAACAAGTCTGTCCGCTTAGAAATTTCGCCCCCGCGTAAATGGTGCCGCTGATTGCAGAATTTTGAGCGTGGTATCGGTTCAGTGCACAATTAGTCAATTTTATCCAGTATGAGTCATGCACTGCATCAAACAAACCCTACACAAATCTCACAACCAATCAATTCAAAAGAGCCTAATCTAAGAAGAAAAACTGGAAAAAAAAAAGAGGAAAAATCACTTGGGTTGCCTCCCAAGAAGATCCTGATTTAACGTCGCGTCACGACGCACGTTATCATTATCATTGAAACTTTATCAAAGCCACCACATGGTTGTCATCAAATTTTCCCAAGTAATGCTTCACACGATGCCTATTCACTCGGAAGATTTCACCATTTTTATTCTTTAAGTCAAGAGCAACAAAAGGTGTTACATGCACTACCTCAAAGGGACCACTCCATTTAGATTTTAGCTTGCCCAAAAATAGACGCAACCTGGAGTTGAAGAGAAGGACCAAATCACCCTCTTTGAATTCTTTGCTTCTGGCATATTTATCATGCAAATATTTCATCTTCTCCTTGTACAATGATGAGCTTGAATAGGCATAAAACCGAAATTCGTCAAGCTCATTGAGATGTTCTAACCGGAGATTAGCTGCAATGTCCCACTCAAGATTTAACCTCTTCAAGGCCCACAATGCTTTATGTTCCAGCTCAACCAGCAAATGACATGCTTTACCAAACACCAACCGGTACGGAGACATACCGATTGGGGTCTTAAATGCAGTCCTATAAGCCCATAGCGCATCATCTAGCTTCCTTGACCAATCCGTTGTATTGGCATTCACAGTCTTGGACAATATGCTTTTGATTTCCCTATTTGAAACCTTCACTTGCCTAGTATCTTGAGGATGGTAAGGAGTAGAGACCTTGTGATTTACACCATATTTAGCAAGCAAAGTACTAAATGCCCTATTACAAAAATGAAACCCCCATCACTTATAATTGCCCGAGGTGTCCCAAACCGTGTGAAAATGTTCTTCTTGAGAAAATATACTACACTCCGGGCTTCATTGTTGGGAAAAGCCACGGCCTCGACCCACTTTGAAACATAATCAACCGCCACAAGAATGTAAGTATTGCCACACGAACTAACAAAAGGGCCCATGAAGTCTATGCCCCACACATCAAATATGTCAACTTCAAGAATAGTTGTGAGGGGCATTTCATCCTTCTTTTATATTCCTCCCGCTCTCTAACACTCATCACATCTCTTCACAAGCTCACTCGCATTTCTTTACAAGGTTGGCCAACAAAAACCACAACTCAGAACTTTGGAAGCAGTCCTCGCCCCACCGTGATGACCACCGTAGGGAGAGGAATGACAAGAATCAAGTATGCTCTTTTGCTCCTCCTCTGGGACGCACCTACGTATCACTCCATCATTGCAAATTTTAAACAAGTAGGGCTCATCCCAATAATAGTCTAAATTGTCCCATTTGAGTTTCTTCCTTTGGTTAGAAGAGATATCACACGGGACAATGCCGGTAACAATGAAATTTCCAACATCCGCAAACCAAGGCATATCATTCATAGAAACCGAGAGGAGTTGCTCATCCGGGAAAGTACCATTAATTTTAATACCATCTTTTGGCCTCCCTTGCTCTTCTAGCCGGGACAAATGATCTGCAACTTGATTTTCACTACCTTTACTGTCAATAATATCAAGGTCAAATTCTTGAAGAAACAAGAACCATCTCATCAGTCTAGCTTTGGAGTCCTTTTTTGTCATCAAATACCGGAGTGCCGCGTGATCGGTGTGAACGATCACTTTTGCGCCCATGAGATAAGGCCTAAATTTCTCCATTGTAAACACAATTGCCAACAATTCCTTCTTTGTCACTGTATAATTAACCCGGTTCATAGTTTTGCTTGCATAGTACATCGGATGAAATATCTTGTTCACTCGTTTCCCCAGGACCGCTCCTACCGCAACATCACTTGCGTCGCACATAAGCTCAAAGGGTGAGCTCCTGGTCCGGTAATGATTGGAGTGGTTGTTAATTTATACTTCAATAGCTCAAAAGCCTTCATGCATTCTTCATTGAAATCAAACCTTGCATCCTTCTCTAATAGCTTGCATAGGGGATTCACCACTTTGGAAAAGTCTTTGATGAACCTACAGTAGAAACCCGAATGCCCAAGGAAACTTCTAACTCCCTTGATGGAAGTTGGAGGAGGAAACTTTGAGATCACTTCTATCTTAACCTTGTCCACTTCAATTCCATCTTTTGAGATCTTATGGCCGAGGACAATTCCCTCCTCGACCATAAAGTGGCATTTTTCCCAATTCAAAACAAGATTTATCTCTTCACATCGAGCTAGAACCTTATCAAGATTTTGCAAACATTCTTCAAATGAGTCTCCAACCACACTAAAGCCATCCATAAAGACTTCGAGGAAGTCATCCACCATGTCAGTAAATATCACCATCATGCACCGCTGAAATACAGCAGGTGCATTGCACAATCCGAACGGCATCCTAGAGAATGCAAAGGTACCATACGGGCAGGTGAAGGTAGTTTTCTCTTGATATTCTGGGGCTATAAGAATCTGATTGTAACCTGAGTACTCATCCAAGAAATAATAGAAGGCCCGCCCAGCAATTCTATCTAACATCTGGTCCAGAAATGGCAATGGAAAGTGATCCTTTCGGGTCACCTTGTTCAGCTTCCTGTAATCCATACATACCCTCCAACCAGTCACAATCCGAGTAGAGATCAACTCATTCTTTTTATTTTTCACCACGGTCATGCCCCCCTTTTCAGAACACACTGCACTGGTGAAGTCCAAGCACTGTCTGAGATTGGATAGATAACCCCTGCATCAAGCTATTTGATGATCTCCTTTTTGACCACCTCTTGCATTGCCTCGTTTAACCTCCATTGATGTTCCACAGACGGTTTTGCATCATATTCAAGAATAATTTTATGCATGTAAAAGGCGGGGCTTATGCCCGAAATATCAGCTAAGGTCCATCCAATTTCTTTCTTTCTCCTTCAGAGCACTTCAAGATTTGAGTTTACCTGCACTTTGATTAAGCAATCAGAAAGAATAACAGGTAATGTAGAAGAAGGGCCCAAGAATTCATACCTGAGGTGTGATGGGAGTGGCTTCAACTCCAAAGTTGGTGGCTCCTCGATCGAGGGCTTTGTCGGTGGAGTCTTCCGATTTTCCAAGTCCAAAGATAGCTTACGGGGAGCATAAGAATAGGAGCCCATTTCGTGCAATGCATTAGTACATTCAAACAAGCCACCCCTTACATCATCATCATGGTTCAACAAGACAGCTTCCATGGGATCTTCCACATTGATCATTGAGCTTGTATCATCAATTAGCACTTCTGTCACTAAATCCACGAAAGAGCAAACCTCGGTACTATTTGGTTGCCTCATTGACTTGCACACGTGGAAGACAACCTTTTCATCGCCCACCCAGAAGGTGAGGTCGCCAGCTTCAACATCTACCAAGGCCTTCCCTGTTGCTAGGAACGGCCTTCCCAAGATTATAGGCAGCTCGTAGTCCACCTCGCAATCGAGGATCACAAAATCAGTAGGCAAGATAAACTTGTCGACCCTCACAAGAACATCATCAATAATACCAAGGGGACGCTTTATAGTTCTATCCGCCATTTGTAGTCTCATTGAAGTTGCTTGTGGTTGACCAATACCCAAAGTTTTGAAGATGGAGTAAGGCATCAAATTGATACTAGAACCCAAATCACATAATGCCTTTGCAAAATCTGCACTTCCAATGGTACAAGGGATAGTAAATGCGTCGGGATCTTCTAGTTTGAGAGCCATAGAGTGCACAATGGCACTAACTTGGTGGGTCATTTTGATGGTCTCGCATTCCATGGATCTCTTTTTAGTCACCAAGTCTTTCATAAACTTGGCGTATCCCGGCATTTGCTCAAGAGATTCCACTAATGGCACGTTGATAGACAAGCTCTTCATCATCTCTATGAACTTCTTGAATTGATTTTCACTTTTCTGCTTTGCCAGACTTTGAGGATAAGGAGGAGGAGGCCTAGGAAAAGGTGCCTTGGCTTTTGGCACCACCGGCTCTGGAATGTTTATCACATGTTCCCTAGATGGGTTCACGTCATTTTGTGATTCCTCCTCATTGTCATTGATATCAATCCTCACTTCACCATTAACTTGCTCTTCACTCACTTGCTCAACCACTATAGGAACATCATCATTTTGCATTTCATCATCATCACACACAACTCTCTTTTTCTTAGAGGTACTTGCTTCACAACCTCTACCACTCCCTGTGGTCACCGCCATTGCATGTCCGGTATTGTTATTGTTCCCTCCCTTTGAATTTACTACCGTGTCACTGGGTAGTGCCCCCTTAGGTCGAGTGTTTAATGCTTGTGATATTTTCCCATTTGGACTTCAAGATTGCGGATGGAGGTAGTGTGGGAGGCAATTTGAGCATCAGAATCGGTATTCCTCTCCATCATATGTTTGAACATATTCTCGATTCGGCCCCTATCATTGCTTAACGAACTTTAACCTTAAGATTGATACGGAGGAGGATTGTTGGGTTGTTGATACATTGGGAGCCTTTGAAAGCCCGGCCCCCAATTACCATTTCCACCCCAATTGTTGTTGTTATTTTCGTTCCAATTGTTGTTGCCACCTCAATTCTGATTATTATTTCCCCAAATGCTTGAGTTGTTGTTGTTCCAGTTTCCTTGACTTGATTGTTCAAATTCTGATTATTCCCTTGAGATCTCCACTGTTGGTTTGGAGAATTGCTCTGCTGCCCTTGGTAGTTGTTTGCATACATCACATCCTCACTTTGGTCATCATATGAATCATCATTGTTGTATCCACTCACACCTTGCTCACTTTGATCATTGTTGCCTTGCATTTGTTGGTCACATTGTCTTCGCCTGTTGACCATTAGATTGACCCCTTCCATTGCATGTACTTGATTTAGTCCTTGGATTTGCTGAAGTTGTGCTTTGGCAAGCTGATTCATAGTTGTTGTTAACTCAGCAATGGCTTGACCATGGTCTTGGAGTTCCTTATGAAGATTGATCACATTCGGGTCACCTTGAGGAAACTTTTCCCGACTTTGCCACGCTGAAGAAGTGTCAGCCATTTCATCAAGAATATCACAGGCTTTATCATAAGACAGCTTCATGAAATTTCCCCCAGCCAATTGGTTCACCACACATTGATTGGTCGTGTTTATATCCAGGTAAAATGTTTATTGGATCATAGCTTCTGTCATGTCATTATTGGGGAATTCCTTGACCATCGTTCTGTATCTCTCCCAAATCTCATGGAGGGGTTCATTTGGTTCCTGTTTGAATGCTAAGATTTCATCCCTTAAAGCTGCCATATGTCCGGGTGAGAAAAACTTGGCGTTAAACTTGTCCGCCAACTCATCCCACGTAGAGATGGAATGGTTGGGGAGTATTTCTAAGACAATCCAATGCTTTCCCTATAAGAGAAAAAGGGAACAGTCTAAGCCTCAAAGCATCCTCCGACACGTTTGTCTATTTGCTTCCCCAACAGGTATCCACAAATCCCTTTAGGTGTTTATAAGCATTCTGCTGGGGAGCACCTGTGAAATATCCTCACTGCGCCAATAAAGTCAATATCACATTTGTAATTTGCACATTTCCATCCCGGATTTGGGGTGGGACAATCGCACTAGCATATCCTTCATTTGGAAGCACCCGAGGAGCTGTTCTTGGAGGAGCCGGGGGAGTGTCTGGAATATTTTCATTGGCCTGGATGCCTCTTCTTTTAGCTTGAGGTATTAGATGCACCTCATCATCCCCATTATCATCTACCTCCTCCCCCGGTATAACATTGCCGAGAGGAGCAGCCATTTGTACCTAAAGCGATTAAACACACAAGTTAGTGAAATAGAAGAAAAGAAAGACAATCTACACTAGTCAAATAGATAGCAAAAATTGTTTAACTCCCCGGAAACGGCTCAAAAAAGTGATCGGCTCCTACCTACACCACTATAGAATGGCGAGGAGTGGCCGATGTAGCTTTTACCCGAGAGGATCGGGATCGATATCCACAGGGAGTTAGAAGATTGGAGTTGGGTTCCTATCTGACCTAGTTATGTATCTTGTCTTTAATTACTCTTCTAGTCATAAGTTGGTTTTGATTTTATTCTAGTTTAAATCTGTTACTTACTAAGAAGAAGCTAAGTATAATATTTTTGTAAGGGTTATCTTAATTTATAAAAGGCACTAGGGAAGCGACTTACACCTAGGCGAATACCTAACGGGATCTAGAATTTAGGACAAACTTGTTGTACATGGGCTCGTGATATAACCTCACACTCAATTACTCACCCTATACCTCTCAGTAGTTTGGGTGACTTTGTCCGAATTGGCTTTCTCAAGCCTAATTAGGTGTTTCAATAGTGCAAGTAAAATTGGCTCAAGTCGGGTATTACTATCTCTAGGTTTTACCCTTTAATTGGGGCTATCAATCCCTTGAATTCACCCCAATTCCTTGTTAGCCTATTTTACCTAGACTTGGGTCTCTTTATCAAGCACAACCCTAGTCAAAAAAGCATGAATCAGTGTTTGCAACCATCAATTCAACAGATAAAGCATGAAACAAGTTAAATATCACTAACCCATAAATAAATAAATAAATAAGCCCTAAAATTAAAGACCCATTATATACCCACACTAGGGCTGGGTCACAACCCTAGCTAATAGGTCTAGCTACTCATAATCAAGGTAGAAATCAAAAGAATAGATGAAATTATAGCCATAAATGTTAAACACAAAGATAAAATCTAAGATTATAAGCTAAAATTACTCAAAAGGGAAAAAGGATGTTGTTCACGATCTCACTAAAACATAAGATAACCTAAAAATGTGAAAAAGAACTATTTATACACAGCTGAAATTAGTGGACAAAATGCCCTTGCGGAGGTTCCGTTGTTAGCGAAAAAACAAGTGCCTCAGCGGATTGAGTTTCGCGGCCGCGCAATAACGAGCGCGGACCGCTTTTCTTCAAGATTGGACCTCTCTGAACCATGATTCCGCTCCCAACTAAATTATGATCGCCTCAGTGGTGGGATTTAGCGTGGCCGCGTAAAATAAGCGCTGACAGCGTTCTATGCTTGGCCCAAAATGGCTAACTCTCTGATCCTTCATTTCCTCTCTCAGCGGATTTATGATTGCGATCGTGCCAATGGTTCCACAGTCGCGCTTTTGCGACGCGGTCAGCGGTCCATAATAAGTCCAATTTCCAACTCTCTGAACCTACTTACGTGGCCGCCCTCTGTATTCCATCCCAGCGGAAGGGCTTATGCTACAGCGTAATAGTGGCGCTGTTAGCGCTCCTATTGAGTTCATGGCTTGTGCAAGATTGGCTCATTTTTAAGTTCGTTTTGGCCTCTTTGCCTCATTTTGACCTAAAACCTGCAAGTAAGCACCTTGAGTTAGTTTTCGGGAATACCTTAACACATTTTTACCCCAAAACCTAAGCAAAAGAGAGTAAATAGTAGGTTAAAATCCCTAGTTATCACCGTCCTGAACCATGTATCTGGGACGACCTCTGACTGGCAGGATTCCACCTCTAGCAGCCTGACCTCCACCTCTAACAATCTGGCACCTACCTCTGGCTACCTGACCTCTGCCTCTGGCTGGCTGGGCAGGCGGTGCAGCAGCTGGTTCCGGAACCATGGCACAAAAACTCTGGTGTTGTGAACTACCCGATGCATGAGGGAAATATCTAAAAATGTGCCTCGGATCACCACAAGTATAACAAAACCTCGGCTGCTGAGAATGCTGGCCGACAAACTGACCTTATCGACCTGAATAACCACCCTACTGAAGAGGAGGTGCATTGATAGGAGCTGGTGGTGCACTGTAGGCTGGCTGATCAAAATAAGGCATATAAGAGCCACGACCACCTGGGGCGCCATGGGATGCCGGAGTGCTGAATGAAATGGCCTGGAAGGATACCATAAGTACCCCCGCCTCCATATGAGGCACCGCTTAATCCACCGGAATGACGAGGTCTCTTGAGATATCAAGAATCGCATGACAGAGTTGAATAAAATGAACATGTTCCTAACTTTATAGCCTATGGGAGATAAGTACAGACATCTCCGTACCGATCCCCCAGACTCTACCAAGCTTGTCCTTGAATTGTGAGACCTAAGCAACCTAGTGCTCTGATACCAACTTGTCACGACCCGAATTCCCACCGTTGGGACCATGATGGTGCCTAACGTTGCACTTGCTAGGCAAGGTAACATTAGAGATTCACAACATAAAAATCTTAAAACTTGCGAAAATTACTATGATTCAACACATGATAAACTTAAACAAGAATGAAAAATAATCCATAACAACACCACGCATATGCTTTATATGTATATATATATACCCATCTACCCATGATCTGGAGTCACAACTCACAGACTACTATGATTTATCTACAAGTATTTGGGTGAAAGAGAAGAGTACAGTTGTTTATGAACTAAAGAAAACAGTAATGAGCATATAAGAGGAGACTCCAGGAATCTGCGGACGTCGGTAGATCTACCTTGGACCTCCGGATAAAGAAGTCAACAGCAAAGTTCGGAATCAACTCGGACTGATACCTGGATCTACACAGAAAGTGCAGAGTGCAGCATCAGTACAACCGACCCAATGTACTGGTAAGTGTCGAGTCTAACCTCGGCGAAGTAGTGACGAGGCTAGGACATGACACCCACATATAACTTGTGCAATATAATCATACAGGTAGCAACAATAGAAATAAAGAGATAAAAACAGGCAATAATGGGAAGGGGACATGCTGAGGGGTTCACAATGTAAGGAGTAAGAAATAGGGACAAGAAAGAATCAATCCATATGCCTTAACGAAATAAGCAAGTAAAAACAGTAAAGGATATTGTATGGCATCACCCTTCGTGTTTTAACTCTCAATCTCACCATATGAATAATAGAATGGCATGGCATCACCCTACGTGCTTTTACTATCCCATAATATGACACGGCATCACCCTTAGTGCATTATCACTCACAAAACATGGCACGGAATCACCCTTTGTGCATTATCATTCACTCACAAACATTGCACGACATCACCCGTCGTGCTTTACACTTTCCCTTACCAAAACAAAGATCAATAAAACGGAGAGACAAAAATATCATAAATCGGTCTTACTTCAATGTTTAATGTCACAATATCAAGCTCAACCTTGAGTCAATACTTACTAAATTTCAGTAAAACAGGATAAGAGATGCCCAACATAACAATTAGATAAGCTAAGCATGAACAAGCTGATTAGAGACTATAACAGTTACCACAATAGGACTCACTCGCATGTTATGACTCGACATCAACACATAGGTTCTCGTGACCTCACCTATATAGCGTACTCAGTAACCAAACATGTAGCAAGTAGTCAATTAATACCTAATCCCTCAAGCCAAAGTTAGACACGACACTTACCTCGATCCGCAGGCCACTCACTGCTCAAGTACCATTTTTCCTCTAGGATTCACCTCCAAACCACTCGTATCTAGTCATAATTAGCTTAATACCATCAATTATCGCTAAAGAAATCAATTTCAATGCACAATTATAGAGTTCCCAAATTTTCCCCCAAAAAGTCAAAAAACAACTCCGGGCCCACTTGGTCGAAACTCGAGGTTCGGACAAAAATCCGTTTATCCATTCACCCCCTAGCCCGAATATGTAATTAGTTCCGGAATCCGACTCCAAATCGAGGTCTAAATTCTCAAATTTACAAAATCCCCAAATTATCCTAAAATCCCTAATTTCTACTCTTAAAGGACAAGATTTAGGACTAAAAATCTAATGGGTGTTGATGGAAATTGGAGGAAATGAGTTTAATAATACAAACCTATGATTTAGTGTTGAATTCCCACTTCAAAAACCGCCAAAGGTTGAGTTTTAGTGAAGAAGATATGAAATTTTGAACAATTCTCGTCTTGAAGTTTGTTTTTAAAACACTATACAGGTCTTCATCGCGTTCGTGAGAAGCCTGTCGCGATCGCAAAGCTTTGGCCTATTGGCCTACGCATTCGCGAAGGCATACTCCCACCAAGCCTTCGCGTTCGCGTAGAATGTTACTGACCCCTCCCCCAGATCCCTTATTCTTCGCGTTCGTGATAGACAGGTCGCGTTCGCTAAGGGTAACACCCCCGTTGCTCTGCGTTCGCGACCTAGTCCACGTGTTCGCATAGAGTAAAACCACCCCTTCCCAATTTCCCTTCGCGATCGCGAAGCACAAAATACCTACGTACTAGAAACAACTGAAACACCAAAAATTCTAAGTCTAAAACATCCCGTAGCCTATCCAAAACTCACTCGAGCCCTCGGGGCTCTGAACCAAACATGCACACAAGTCTAAAAACATCATATGAACTCGCTCGTGAGATCAAATCTCCAAAATAACACCTAAAATCACATATTTAGCACCAAAACCAATGAAATTCTTAAGAACACCTTAAAATTACTATTTTCTCAACCGAAGGTCCGAATCACGTCAAATCAGCTTCGATTCTTACCAAATTTCACAAAAAAGGTACAAATATCATAACAGACATGTACCAAGCTCCGGAACCAAAATACAGGCCTGATACCAACAAGATTGAACATTAAGCAAATTCTTTAAAATCATTGATTTTCTCTAATTTAATTTTAGTCAAAAATTCATATCTCGAGCTTGGGACCTCGGAATTCGATTCCGGGAATAAGCCCAGGTCCCATATTTTACTACGGACCCACAGGGACCGTCGAAACATGGGTCCGAATCCGTTTACTCAAAATATTGACCGAAGTTAACTAAAAATCACTTTTAAATGCCAAAAATTTTATTTCTTCAATTTTCCACATAAAGGTTTTCCGGAAATACGTCAGACTGCGCATGCAAATCGAGATGGGTAAAAATAAGATTTTTAGGCTGACGAGCGCAGAATAGGGTCCTACAACACAAGATGACCCTTTGAGTCATCACAAAATTCATTCTAATATAGCATGAAGTTGTTTCACATTGAAGCTAAAACTCCATGCTAATGCATGCTGAAGTTATTTATCCTGCAGTCTACAATTTTATCATGAGTTTTATCTGAAACTTCAGTCTAAACATGCTGAAGTTTTTTAGTTCGTTTGCTAAAACTTCAATTTAAACATGCTGAAGTTATTCGAGTCATTTGCTAAAACTTCAGACTAAACATGCTTAAGTTTTTGTCTTGCAGTATGTAATTTTCTAATGAGGTTTTGCTAATGCATGATGAAGTTATTTTGTTCATTTGCTAACACTTCAGACTAGACACGCTTAAGTTACTTAGTTCATTTACTAAAATTTCAGATTAAACATGCTTAAGTTTTTTAGTTCATTTGCTAAAACTTCAGAATAAACATGCTTAAGTTTTTAGTACATTTTCTAAACTTCAAACTAAACGGACTTAAGTTTTTTAGTTCATTTGCTAAAACTTCAGACTAAACATGCTTAAATTTTTGTCTTATAGTATATAATTTTCTAATGAGTTTTTGCTAATGCATACTGAAGTTATTTTGTTCAATTGCTAAAACTTCAGACTAGACATGCCTAAGTTACTTAATTCATTTGCTAAAACTTCAGACTAAAAATGCTTAAGTATTTTAGTTCATTTGCTAAAACTTCAGAGTAAACATGCTTAAGTTTTTTAGTTCATTTGTTAAAGTTTCAGACTAAACATGCTTAAGATTTTTAGTTCATTTGCTAAAACTTCAGACTAAACATGCTTAAGTTTTTGTCTTGCAGTATGTAGTTTTCTAATGGGTTTTTGCTATGCATGTTGAAGTTATTTTGTTCATTTGCTAAAACTTCAAACTAGACATGCTTAAGTTACTTGGTTCATTTGCTAAAACTTCAGACTAAACATGTTTAAGTTTTTTAGTTCACTTGCTAAAACTTCAGACTAAACATGCTTAAGTTTTTTAGTTCATTTGCTAAAATTTCATACGAACGTGCTTAAGTTTTTTAGTTCATTTGCTAAAATTTCAGACTAAACATGCTTAAGTTTTTTAGTACATTTGCTAAAATTTCATATTAAACATGCTTAAGTTTTTTAGTTCATTTGCTAAAACTTCAGACGAAACATGCTTAAGTTTTTGTCTTGCAGTATGTAATTTTCTAATGAGTTTTTGCCAATGCATGCTGAAGTTATTTTGTATTTGCTAAAACTTCAAATTAGACATGCTTAAGTTACTTAGTTCATTTGCTAAAACTTCAGATTAAACATGCTTAAGTTTTTTAGTTCATTTGCTAAAATTTCAGACTAAACATGCTTAAGTTTTTTAGTTCATTTGCTAAAACTTCAGACTAAACATGCTTAAGTTTTTTAGTTCATTTGCTAAAACTTCAGACTAAACATGCTTAAATTTTTTAGTTCATTTGCTAAAATTTCAGACTAAACATTCGTTTTTTAGTACATTTGCTAAAATTTCAGACTAAAAATGCTTAGGTTTTTTAGTTCATTTTCTAAAATGTCAGACTAAACATGCTTAAGTTTTTTAGTACATTTGCTAGAATTTCAGACTAAACATGCTTAAGTTTTTTAGTTCATTTGTTAAAACTTCAGACTAAACATGCTTAAGTTTTTTAGTTCATTTGCTAAAACTTCAGACTAGACATGCTTAAGTTACTTAGTTCATTTGCTAAAACTTCAGACTAAATATGCTTAAGTTTTTTAGTTCATTTGCTAAAACTTCAGACTAAACATGCTTAATTTTTAGTTCAGTTGCTAAAACTTCAGACTAAACATGCTTAAGTTTTTTAGTTCATTTGCTAAAACTTCAGATTAGACATGCTTAAGTTACTTAGTTCATTTGCTAAAACTTCAGACTAAACATGCTTAAGTTTTTTAGGTCATTTGCTAAAACTTCAGACTAAACATACTTAAGTTACTTAGTTCATTTGCTAAAACTTCAGATTAGACATGCTTAAGTTACTTAGTTCATTTGCTAAAACTTCAGACTAAACATGCTTAAGTAACATGGTTAAACTTTTAGTTCATTTGCTAAAACTTCAAATTATACATGCTTAAGTTACTTAGTTCATTTGCTAAAACTTCAGACTAAACATGCGTAAGTTTTTTAGTTCATTTGCTGAAACTTCAGACTAAACATGCTTAATTTTTAGTTCATTTGCTAAAACTTCAGACTAAACATGCTTAAGTTACTTAGTTCATTTGCTAAAACTTCAGATTAGACATGCTTAAGTTACTTAGTTCATTTGCTAAAGCTTCAGACTAAATATTGTTAAGTATTTCAGTTCATTTGCTAAAATTTCCGACTAAACATGCTTAAGTTTTTGTCTTGCAGCATGTAATTTTCTAATGTATGCTGAAGTTATTTAGTTCGTTTGCTAAAACTTTATATCAAAACATGCTGAAGTTTTGTCTTGCAGTCTATAGTTTTGTCAATATTCCTGAAGGGCAAAATCATCTTTTTAAAACGCTTGTAACAAAAAGATGAGTATTAATACAAACGGAAAAATAAAATGAATATAAGTTAAAAGGGACGACTAAATAAGGCGTCTCATGCAATTTTTACATGCATGACGGACACCATTGGATCGATTCAAATTGAAAGGGAATTTTACATAAACAACAACTTTTCAAATCTTTGAAAAGTAGCCAGTTTATACTAACATTTATAGCATAATCCAGAAAGCTTTTGCCTAACAGTGCTAAGATTTGTCAGTTGGCAGACAGCTAATTATTAAACGAGAGTGGCAGCAAATAGTTATATGACACGTTGCTTAGTCTAATGATCTTTCAATCTTCTTTTAGAACACTTTTTAGGCTCAAAATTCAACTATCTTTAATTAATTACTTAGCTAACATGAGGACTGGGGACCTCTTGGCGACTAAAATTGCCAAATCTGCCAAATCCAATTAAACATGTAGTATGAAATTAATACGTTGACTATAGTTGCAAGCTACTCCGGTCTATAATAAGCAATTATTTTATTTTAGACACACTCATACGAATCGAACTTTTAAAAAGAAAATATATATTTATTAAATTAACCTTAGGATTATTACCTTGACACATTGAAATATGTAAACAAGCACAAATTTTGAAAAAATAAAATTAATTTCCTTATTATGTAAATAGACACTAATTTTAGACTAGAATAAAAAGATAAAATGGTCACTTATTGTGGACCGGAGAGAGTAATATTTAGAACTTCATTAAGGATATTTCATTTTCCTTTCTCCTATACCC